>JABFPN010001026.1:0-34197 GCA_022817305.1 Leptoteleia sp. ZL-2020
TTAATTTATATTTTAAAGTATGGGTGATTCAACCATACTTATTTAAATATAGTAATAAAACAAAATATTTAATACATGAATTCCCTATATATGCATGAGGAAAATGTATTCCACTGAATGCGCGTCTGATAGAAACGCTGCCTTAAATTAGGTTAGGTTAGGTAAACTGTCATGTGTCAAATGTTGGTACATTTTATTTATACTATTCTGGGAGATTCATCTAAATGAAATCTATTAAACGAGTCTGGTTGCGGTATCTATACTGATTTAGGTGTTCCGAATATTACCATACTGTTTATATAGTGCATATAAACATTTAGGTGTGCTCTTGAAACTTTTTTTTCCGTGTGTCATTTCTGCCATATTCCAAATGTAAACAAACCTTGTGTTATCTTTTACATAAGATGACAGCGAGCATATTTCATTTTATTTTATTTGATTAAAGTTTTATAAAGTTTACCTTCTATTTTGAATATTTCTTATTTAATGTGAAGAATACTAAAACATTTAAATGAATGGAATGAAACGATCGTAGAAAATCCTAATTGTTTTCTCAATGTATTTTATGATCAAATATTCACAAATTATTAATAATATAGTAATTTTTATTATATAATTTTTATCAGTGTAGCGAAATGAACATTGCATGTTGTAAATAAATTTGAAGATAAGACAGACAATGTAATATCGTGTGAAAGATTGATTGTAGTGAAAATGAAGTCAATTTTTTCTCCTGATATTAAATCACATGCAATTTATGTAAGGAGTGTAAAAAATTGTTATGAATTACTAGATCAAGTATCAAATAAAAGATGAGCAATCTTAAATTATTATCAGAAAATAAAGTTGAACGCAATATAATTTTTAAGAATTCATGTTACGTATGATTTAAATAGTAAAAAAAACATGTTACATAATTTTTCCTTCGATATAGTGTAATTAAAATACATTTAAATAATTAGAATTATAAAAATTACTGAGTTATATGGAAAAAAGTACAAATATATGCATTTATTAATAGTTTAAATAGTATTATATATAGAACAAACTATATTGGCGGAGCAAACTCCATTATTATTTCACAGAAAGAATAACTTAATAAGTTTTAGTTTTGAAAGTAGCACTTTTCTCTCTAATTTCTTAAATGTTTTTATTCTCATTTTTGAAAGAGAAATTGGATATTTGAAATACTTATTAATTTAAAGTCAAAGTTCGATAATTCGAAACTTACGGACAGAAAGAAAAATTAAAATTATTTAATATTTTAAATTACGAGGATTTCAAATACTAGTTACGTAACTGAAGTAAAAATTGATTTTCATTAGTACTGGCAAATTAGAAAAAGTCATCACTTTTCATACCCAATTCAAAACTGGCAAAAATTTACCATTAAGAGTATCGCACGAGACAAAGACAAAGCCTACATTCACACCATAACATTGGAAATCTAGTAATAGAAATTTAAATATCAGCGTGCTCGTATTTCATTCGAAGCCAGCACTTGACCGAATACGTGGCTATGTATGTTTCGAGCATACCGTCAAAATGTCTCGTTGAATAATTTGAAGAACGTGCTGTTAATAAAAGAATAGTTAGCTCAGGGTCGAGGGGTATCTAGAAGAACAGAAACTAGGAAGTATGAAGCATTGATGCAGATAATGAAGCGAATGAAAAGAAGGTTCAATAAATTTGATTGAGCTTGCGTTATGCAGTTTTCCAAGTGGGCTGGGTGAAGCGCAAAAGTAAAATGCAGAAGTGGTATTACTGGAAAATTACGAAAAGAGTCGACATAGCTGGGGCAAAAGTGCGGAGGCAAACAGTAAAGACTTCGAAATTTCGAGCAGCTTTGCTTCGTGAATCCGTGTCAACATAATGCTTCAGCGCCAGAGGCACGTTTTGCGTTTGCGTTTGAACATTTCCGTCGACGAATCAGCGAAAAGCAGACGAAACTCTTGACGAATAAATATAACCAAGGGTTGTAAGTCGAGAATGTTAAGTTGCCATGTAGATTGTATTCGCGTCAACTTTTTGGCACGCCCACTTAACTATAATAGATTTTAATGAGATTCGACTTTGAAGTTAAATACAGCATAATGAATGCAATAATAATCATTTAAATTAGCGACGCCGGTTGAAATGTTTTTCAGAGGCTAAATGTAACTGGAGAGAATTAATCAAGAAATGCTTTTCTCATCACAAAGTAATTGTGAGCAAGTTATACATGAATGATGTGGTTGTAATTGGTCGGCATTAACGCTTAAGCTGTTGGATGAGTTTTGTTTTGAATTTTAATGCCCTCTGTTTCTCGCCTACTTTCAGCCCTGACATAAGACGCGAATAATTGGGCCGGCAATTTGCCTTAGCCAGATATTACGGCGAATATTGAACAACATTGCATCGATCGACACTTGCGGTTTACCGTAGACACCTTTCCCCAGTCGTACTTCCGATCCAAACACTTCCAGCCTGTCAGATACAGAGCAGTCACGTCGAAAAGGAGCGTGCATGTAAACTTGCTACAGCTTATGGTGCAGTCAGTTAAATTAATAGTTTAATTTTTTATGATTCACAGATATGTGAATTTCCAACCGTGGCTGATATGTATTTGTCCGTAAATTCTTGGAATTAAATATCAAGGGAAATTATGATCATGTGTTTAAAGCAACGTATACGTTTCGTATTAATTATAACTTGGATTTATGCTTTAATTACGAAATTTTATTTTCCCATTGTAATGCAGATTTCTTTCTTATTATAATCTTTTAATTATTTATTTAGTTATATTCTTGCAATTATAACAAATTGTACCTTTAAAGTTTATTGTATTCGGAATTTCGCTACTTCGTTAAAATTTATTATTACATTTAATTTTATATCATGTATTCTAGTCTAAATTTCTTAAACATTACCGAATTTAATTATAATCGTATTTAGATAAACTTTCGACGTGTTATTAATATCCAAATTCATAATACTTAATCAATTAAGTATTATCAATTAAAATTAATGCTATAAATATGCGTAAGATAAAACCAACTAAATGTACAATGCATAGATGATTATTCGTGTTGATTCAGTTTTAATCATCGGTGAATTTCTGACTTAATGATTAGTCTAATCTAGCAAGTCAAGAAGGATTCATTAGGATAATATCATCAGTATTCCGAGATTAGTGATAGCATTAACATCTGCGTATTATTTGTATTAGATAATAATAACTATACTTTGATGTACTTCTCAAGTAATTTTACCTGAAATCTATAAGTCGTTTATTATCGATGCATATAATGCAAGATTGTTAATATATTTAAGCTACGCATTAATTGTCATTGTTTGTGTTCTTCGAGTTACCATAATCACATAATGGAAATTCTATACACTGCTTATCATATACGTTATGCAATCAGAGAGCTACAGCTTTGTAATCTGTACATTTTAATTAATATTCATTTGCTTATTCAAAGGTATTCTTTAACGTTAAAAATATTTACAGTACTGATGGCTTTGTTAATGATTAAAATTTGCCAATATATCCGAATGATTAATGATGTAATCCGTGAATCATATCCGACGCAAATAAACGTGATGCACGTGAATGTACTTTTACATAATTTTGAACGTTACATTAAAATGGCATACGTATATAACCGTTTTGTCGAAATCAATAATTAATACATAACGAGCTGGTACGATATGGTCGCATTAATAAAGGATCTGAGCATGGGGTAGAGAGGAGGAAACGAGACTGCAGGCACATAATTGATTGGCATTAGCTAGCACCTGATTGCCGACCCTGCCTTCTGCCAGATTCTCGGGAACCGACCTACGGGCTGTTTAAATACCCTGGTGGCTACGTTAGCCTGATGCGCGGCTTGCTATTTGAACAGGAATCCCTGTCATAATTAGCTAATACCAGCGTAAGCGACATGTCATACTGGTTACATCAAATAGATGTTTTGATCCTCGTAATGAAATTAATTATTTTTATTAATTTTTGTTGCTGTACTCTAATGGTTGTAAATCTTACAAGACTGAACTGCGCGAGGTTAACTTTAGAATTATTCCGAATGGGTATTGTTCAAGGTAGTTGAATTCATTGTAAAGAAATTGGATGCAAAATTCCATTTAATCTTAGTTTACTAATGAAGAATGAAATTGCTCGAATTTATATAAATCTCTGCAACTTATAAAGCTCTGCACAATATTAATAATAATAACTTTAAGAATATTTGAGTATATAATTAAACTTTAATATTATAAATATGCTGTAATAATGCCATAATAATACTTATTTTAACAGTGCACCTTCTTTTGTTTGACAAGTTTTAAATGAAACTACTTTATCGACAGATGTATGATTTTTACTTTATTCACTATGTAGGATAAAATTTTTTGTTTACACTAATGAAATTTATAAACTGTGAAATATTTTTGTCGGAATATTTTATACCCTTTCATTTCTAAACGTATTCAATTTATATATTAAAATTTATAATATTAATTAGACTTAAGTATACTCGACACTTACAGGGAGAAAAAAAATACATTAAATTTTACGGAACATTGGGTATTATTATTTTACAAATAATCCCAGATGTTAATGAATTACTGAAATTTCAAAAAAGTTTAATGAGTCTCTTTTCTCAATGTATTATCTCGTGTTTGTATTTATACTTTATAATTGCGTAAAAGGTTTAAATTTACATTTTCGTACGTACATCAAAATTCTTTGTATAAAATTATTTCATCAACAACTGAATGTTTGTTCCCGGTCATCCGCACTGATAGAAACGGTTTGAATTGCACGAATGTTTAAGAATATCCGTTTAATTATATCTAGTGTAAATTTAGTGTATATTTATGATATAAATTCAAATGCTTTGCTCAAGTATTCGTATGCTTCTTATAGGCATACGTATACCTTTCAGGAGTATACGTACACCTGTCAATTTTCTAAGCATATAATATACCTAGGTTAAGCATATGTATACTTGTGCCTTGTATATATTTCTATCAGTGCGTAATGTAACTGAATCAAACATTTACAATGCAAACATTAAAAATAAAAGATGGTAAACGCAATTTGTTATTGTCTCCATTTAATGTCAATATTTACATTTAATTATTCTCTATAATGTACATTTAGCATTAATTTTCATGTTGATTTGGAGTAATTTTTTTAAATAAACATTGAAAATTGGATATTTTTATTAATTATGCAGATTTTCAATTCAATTTTAAATTCCAAATTTCCAACAATCTGAAAAATAATAATCGTAGCAATTGAAGTATGCAATATTGTTCATTACGGGATAAATTGAAAAAGCCATCTGTGAATTTACAGAGCTTTGTTCAGTAGTACGGAAAAATATGTTTAACATATACACTGGAAAAAATCCATGAGCTATTTTCAATTCCACGATGAACTTGCATATAATTACTAAGATCAAACGAATTATGCTGAAAACAAGTGAAAATATTTGCTACAGTGAACACCATTTAGCACTTGTTATATTTAAGGTCATGCTAGAGTTGACTGTAGCGAATATCGTTTGGTTCAAACCTTTTTTTTCAGTGTAATATTATGAATTATAAAGTTTTTGTGCGCATTTGTTTCATGAAAAATATATTAAGATACGAATATTCAGAAGTGCGTATAATTTCTGGACATCAGTGTAAAATTTCACAGAATAATATGTATATACACAGAATTCATTTAATTTCATATTAACAAACGGGATTTTACTAGTACAGTATTCACTTGAACTTGTAATACATTAGTGGCCGTAGCGTGTGAATTCATACATAGAACTGTGTTTTCCCTAAACACTTATTCAAAATCCCAGTAATAATCGCTGGCATCTATTTCACAGCGATTAATACTGGAATTTTTCTTCATTTCTTTTTCAGTATAATATTCTATTATTTTATATTAATAATTTCAACTTGTTAACAACTTATTATAATTTGAATTGATCATTTAAATATTATTTTTTCTGAACGATAAGCAATCTAAAATGGCTAATATCCAAATTATTAATGCAATTCGTGATACGTTATCAGTAATTATAACTTACACATGTACTTGAAGTCTAATTTTTGTTTGTAACTAAAACTGTGTAACATTAAATTTCAAATTTAACGGCATTCTCTGTTGATTAATCACCTTGACGAAAGAGATAGGCCGCATATATTTGTCTTCTGATGGACTGTACATTCAAAATAGTAGTCGATAATATGTTACAAAGTTTCTAAGTAGTTCCGGTTCTAGTATGTGTTGGAATACGTAGATATTGTGTCACACTCCATTATGTTTGCATAGTAGCAATTTCGTACCAGACAGTTATATTTCAACGATTCTGCTTCGTAGCATTCAACGTATTACCATCTAACTTCATGTTATTTTATTCCTTCAAGTTTACTGTCTCTTATTTCATAAGAGATACTATATTTTCTTTCAATAAATATAATAATTCTGAATCATATTTCTGTCTTTAATATATATAGTAAACAAACTAAGAAATATTAAACATAAAATGTAAATTTCGGAATCGATTTCCTCGTTTTTCACACGAGCAATAGAATTATTGAATATTAGAAAGGCACTTTTTGAATTTCATGCATTTTGCGCCGATACAACTTACTCTGTAGCCAACTTCTGATATTCCGAAATTTCTTTTACGATTATAAGCAACCTAAAATTTGTAGATATTTGTTTGTAAAATATCTATGAAAAGATTCAATTGAAGCTTATAATGTAGTTTACGGCTGGCAAGTATTGCACTTGTGGAATCTTTTGCCAAGATCTTGATGAAGGTAGTTTTTCTTCAATTCAAAAGTTGTGCGCAGTTATAAGCAGTACAACACTATCAGTGAATTGTTCTCCGAAAACCGTCGTGTCATAAGTTAAATATTAATAAAATAAAAAAAGCTGTTATGATCAGTTTGGGGAGAAACGAAAAACTAACTACAAGTTTTTTGAAATCTAGAGGGAAAGATGTTGAAAATAATTTTTGTATTTAGAATTCCACTCGAGTAATCTTGTAGTAGCTTGATGTACTTTCCATTTTATATATACTTAGAATCTTGCAAGATCATCAAGGGGTTTAAGAATATTGGTGTCATACCTGAAGGCAGTGTCTCCTGGCAAGCCAACCGATGTGTTGAAGTTGCGGGGGGTCTGGAAGTGCTGAGGCCAGTCTCAGAGCCTTGAGGGTAAGTGCTGCCAGAGCCGAATGCAAAGCGTTGAACCAGACGTTTGCCTCGACACTATCGGCAGCTCTCAAGCAACACTCGTGTACACCGTCAGGGGAATGGAGCTCTATCATTCGACCCTCTGAAATGAATATAGATCATATTATCTGATTAAGTATCATAAAGCAACAATATCATTTTACCAAGTAAATTCTAATGTGGTAAAACCGTATCAATTTTCGTTTTAAAACATTTGATAAACATATTTTAATGTACGTTTCACTCAAGGTAAAACTTTTCAATTCTGCATTGTACTCAGAGTTTTAAAAAAAGTAAAGGAAAGTATCTTACACGATTTTATTTTTTAAGTAAAATTCCCTGTTATGAATATTGTTCAGTTATAAAGATTGATTTTGACTTAAAACAAAATACATAGTGATTGAAACAGAAAACGTCTTGGAATTTATTTTCCGGATACTTTTGAAAATATTCTTTGAATCAAAAGGCTTATTTGAAAAAGAAAATGTCTTTTTACTTGCTAAAGATTCCTTGTAGTCCAAAAGTATTTCTTGTTACTTCCAAAAGATTCACTTTTTCTTCGAAAACTTTCGCTATAGTAAGAGTTTTTTTTTTCTTCCCAGTAAAAGATTTTGGCTTATAAAAAAATTGTTAACGAAGCAAAAATGTTTTCAGGATTAAAAATTTTGTATAAAATAAAGTTACAGTAAATTTGACTAAGTAAATGTGTTTGTAATAATTACTTTTCAATATTAGATGAAATTTTGTTTAAAATTGTGAGTTTTAATTTATTATTTTATTATAACAAATGTTTGCATCTAAATGTTATTTACAGTTTATATTCAGCTTTGTTCTCTATATGAATCCATCAAAAAATTTTTTTATTTACGTAATAGTATGTTACATGTTTTTAAGAGTATAATAATATAAATAAAAAGTTTACTTTATCCTATATATTATATAATAATAATACAATATAATAACAATAATTGCAAGAGTAAAAATACAAATATAAATATGAGTATATAAAAATATGAATCACAAATACAATTTATTTATAAAATAAATATAGCAATACTTGCTTGTATTCCATATATTCTGAAGTACTGTTTTTGTTTACATTCGAAAAACATTCATATGTTTTAGCTTTTATTATTATACACTACTATAAAAATGCCTATGAAATTGCATCCTTTTATCAACAAGTATATAAATAAAGTTATTTAATAAATTTCTTTACAGAAATTTTCTATATCATAATAACTTTAAGGTCTTCCTTTATATTATTAACGGCGTGTAAAGTTAACAGATGAAAATCACTGACCGTTTAATTTGAAAGTCACAACATTTAGTAACAATAACTTGTCGAAAGTAGACTTAACATTTCATGGCTAATCGAATTGATCCAATCTACGCATTACGAAAGCCTATTTTGAGATTCAGTGCTTGTGACATAGGATTACGAAACCGCGTATCACAGCGATAGAAACGTCATGTGTTTCTCGTGTAGCCCGTATGGCCAGTTGGTTTCGATGTAAAGGGTTCTAATCCAATGATTCACTACAAGCGTCCACTTTTCAAGTGAAAAAACAACATACGTAAAATTTGCCACTCCATTTTAGGGATAAAAATCGAATCTCTTTTCACTTTGACAAGAAAAACAACTATGTAGTCCGAGCAAAATGTTTCCTTTGCTTAAAATTTCAAACATTTATTTAAAAAAGTTACGAAAACAATTTTATAATTAATCAAAATAAAATGAGACTGTAAGTTTGATAAATCTCATAGAAACAATAGGAATATTACTTAATGCAGTAATAACTTTTGTAATATCATTAATGTTATCGGATTTCATGTTTACAAATTTAAATATGAATAATGGCATTTATGTAAATTTTCCGAATCAACATTGTGCTTATTAGTAATACTACATTTTGTAAGTATTGCTCTATTTTATTAGTACTTTTACATTTTATATTATTTTTCTACATATATACCATATTAACACCAGTAAAAAAATTGTATTCTTCATGATATTGTTTTGGGTTTTAGATAAAGTACTTTTCCAATTTAGATAATAACACTATCACTAGAATCTCTACCTCCATGTTTTCACTCCATCAGTTCAATTTTTCGATTCATCATTAGACAGGCTATCTTGTTTCACTCATAATAGTTTTCATATTAAAGTCTCCGGTGCATTATAGAGGCACTATAACTTCACCAAGTGGATGACAACTCAATTTCAAGTTGAGCTTGACGTGCTCGCGTGCACTTCAAACTTAACGCCTGCTTGCACTTGCGCATTCATATGTATATGTTGGTGAAATATGTGTCCAGATACACGCAAAAAAAAAGGTAGCGAAATTTTGTATAATTCGTACCAAAATATTCCTATAAAAAAAGGCAGAGCAACCCCAGAAGACATTTACAGTAAAATTTGCCAGTTTTATAGGAAAAATTCATTTATCCTATAAAATATATAATATATAATATATGCCTATTATATGAAATACATTTGACAAATCGCATTTCAAAGTATAATTTGTAAAAATTGAATAAATTGCTTGCGAATTCAGTGGAATTGACATAATTTGAACTTTGCCATCGAGTGACATTTCTCTTTAACGACAAATCTAGATACAATTGTCGGCGCGTTAGCTAATCCACTTTATCGTAATTTTGCTCAGTTTTCTTCGGACAAATCGCGTCCTTTATCTTTATTGTTGAACGCGTGAAATTTATTAGGAACCATTACTGATGAGTTGGCGAACAAGAAACAGTTTCATTATGCTGATCCTTCCAAACGAATCTCAGAATGAGACTATTGTTGCATGACATCTCGTATATCCAACTTATACGATCTGATTACCCGGGAGCCATAAAGCTGAAAGTAACAAACGTCCGCCGTCTCTTATACAAAGTATCTACTTTCCAGGCGCGTCTTGTTCTCTGTACTTTTAAGCGATAACGAGTTTTGCCAACCTGCAAGTACCCCGTTGCAACTCAAGCATTACATATACGCTCGTCAGAGGTGACGTCCGCAGATATCATCGAGGGTGTCGGCAAGGGTGGTCCTACTACTAACGTACGCAAATGGCCCTATTACTCAAGCGGTCCCGCGCGACGTTTATCAGCGGCGAGGAGCTCTGAACATATCTTTCTTTACATGTTCATTCATAGAGTCATACAGAATTAACATATTTTACTATATGAAGAAGAACTTTACCACTTGCAAACAATTGTGTTAAGTAGTTATTTAGCTGCAGCTGATGCTTATCGCACTGTAATGTAAACATTCATTTGACTGAACTATCCTTAAAGGAACTTACAGCTATTTCTACGTCAGTATCGATATCGTTAAAATAGTTGGCATGTAACGTCCACCTAACATCGGACTATTCTGGTTTCCACTCCTATATTAGATCTTATCTATTTAGATTATATATAATCAGCCATGAATTGATTCAATCACATCAGAAATATTAGAACTAAATTTAACAAATCATGTTATATATAGATGTAATGCGTTTTTAAATTTTCTATTTAAAAGTACTGAAATTTCTTTATTTTATTTTGCTGTAATTTTACACGTTTGTATGAAATTGCACAAAATATTTCGTTTAAAACTTCAAGTAATCTTATTCTTCAAGTAAACTGAAATTATCTTAAGGAATTGCAATAGATTATAGAAATTAAGATGACATTCATTGTTAGACCAGCAATTAACGTACCAAATTTTGAACCGTGTGAAATTCCTTAAGATAATCATGTCCGATTTTATATTACATCGAATATTACGCCAGAGACTCAACTTCCAGTTTCTACAGCTTAGAATGCAGCAAACTGACATTAGATGTTACGTGAGATTCCATATTACATCAGGTATTTGGTCGTAAATTCGAATTTTATATTTTATACTATGTTCTATCTTTTGTGTTAACTTATGTTTTAGTATTCATATATAATATTGCTTCTAAATTCGTTAAATTAATTAATATCGTAAATTATGATCAAATCGTAAATGAATACTTCGGTACCAGTAAACAATCAATTAAATATATGGAGTGAATTACTTTTCAAGTAATTTTATTGGAAGTTAGTTCAACTAAGTTACGATATAAGACAAAGTTAAGAAAACAGTATTACTCAATATTACAAAATCAATTTTATATTTTTCTTTCTAAACAAATAAAATTGTAATATAGCTGAAAAAATTGAAAACTCATTTAATGTTTATGAAATATACAAACACAATTCCTTTACAAATAAAACAAAGCATAAAAATAACTAATTAATTAACTAATTTCATTAAAATTAATTAAATTTAATCCGAGATAGGATTCTGAAATGCTTTTATAACAAAATCGAAGGTGATTGGTTATAGAACAGTAGTCGCGATTAGGATTAAATGATAATCATTAACTGATTTTACCCCGTTAAATAGTCTTAATTGGATAATAAGATTTTTCCTGGTATTAGTTTAATAAAATAATTGCAGTGATATATTTTTAATAATTTTCTTTAAACTAATTATTAATATGTACATACTTATTAATTAAAAATCGCAGCTAGTTTTGACATGGCATTAGATCGATCTATGGCTGGGTAACATTTCTGACCTATTCCTGTTCAGAATTACTGATCAATATCTAATCAGAAGCTGCACAATCACTCTTTAGTTATAAAATCATTATTAAGATTTAGTCTAGCTACTAATTTAAGATTAAGACTCCACGTATAAAGTATTTTACAATATTTTAATAGTTCATTACTTTAGTTTTCCCTACATATAGTTCGAACAATAATTAGAAAAGAAATTAATAATTTTGTTTGAAATTATAAATAATAATAAAATAATAACAAGAATAATAATAATAATAATAATAGTATTAACAATAATAATAATAACTTTAATATTGTTATTATAACTTATAGTAGAAGCGATACAGTTATTCGAAGAATTGATTGGCCGATTAGTTGGCGGAACCATCTAGTTCGATTTAACTCACTAACCATTTACCTGGTTGGCTAAGTTACGTTCATCGATTACGTGTTAAATCGATTAAATCATGCTGGCTGCTTCAGCTAGCCAAGACATCACTTAAAAGCTAATATAGCAGAAACAATTTGACGCAAGTTTCACTTGTAAGCTTTTGGCGGATCCTTCAAATCAAACTTTAATTTTTAAATGCGTATGCGCTTTAACAGTATCAAGCTCATTCATTCAATGTTGAAGCTCATTTTAGTGGATTGAGATTAGATGTGCGGTAGAAGTTGTCAGGCTAATCTAAACATTAGAGAGAATGTTGGAATGGTGAAGGTAGAACGTTGAATCGAAGGTGCCAAAGTTCTGTCTCAAAGGGCTTATTTAATTGCAATTGCTCGCGGCAGATACCAAAGTTCGTTTAATTAACGAAATAATGACGCGGCGACGGTGGCACTTCTTCCTACTTTACCTCTTCCCGTTTCATCACTCTTCATTTGTACTCGCGGTTCTTAGTTGTTCGCTTTTGCAGGTTTTTCAGTAAATGTACCCACCTGTAGGTGTACGTGCGTAATAAAGATATGTGTATACGTGTACGCCAGTTATTATACTCGGCCTGAATACTAGAGACGAATTATTTCACTTATCTGTGGCACAACATATTTCGCACAAAGCTTTCGATAAAAAACATACAATTTATGTTTTGCCTTCTTTGTCGAAATACTGGTTTTAAAATATATGAAATTTATTGTCATACAAACAAGTTTAGCATTCAAAGTGTTGAGAATTGTTATAAACATCAGTAGTTTATAAATATTAACATCTAAAGAATGTATTTCATAATGATATGAAAAACAATTATTATTTGTTCGTTTCAAACAAATTACAGTTCTTTTCTATACATTTCTTTTTTCTATACATTTATGTATATATTTATAAACATGTATATTTTATGTTCAAACATAATTTATAAAAAAATCGAGAATTATATTTACATCCGCTTTGACATTTACCCCAAAACGTACGACTTTGAGAAAATTTTATCGTCGAGTTCGCAGAAGTTTTGATCATGGGAACAAACGAAGTGTTAAAAGAACGTCAGTTGAATTAATTTCTGGTGTCTTTCTGACAAATGGGTTTACACAACTCGAATTGCAAGCTACGTCTCTTTATCTTTCTCCGAACAATAAGTTTCATTCGTTAAAGAAACAAATCGGGTTGAAACAATGACGGCACTCTTTCTCTGTCCACCGCACTTCTATTTTACTAAAGATAGACGAAGCGCTATTCAGTCTCACGTGGATGGGCTATCTACAGGTTGTCCCACTCGTCGGGCAAGTCGTAAATTTTCTTCGGGAATGAAATATCGAACAGATGCAGCCTGCGGCTTGACAATGCAAAGCTCAAGCGCAAGCAGATCGATAGAACCGAAAGGGAGAAAGCTCGATAGGAAAGGCGTTCGAATGGCGGAAAAATCTCTTGTTTCCTTCTTTTATAGGTTCGAGGAAGGTGGTTTGCAACACGTCCCGAACAAATCGCTATTTGTTCCTCATTTGGTATCGTCGGTAGCGCGAAAATAACACTCCGCTTACAAGCACGCGAGTTATTTGTGCGCCGAAATGACGTAATCGCAACAAATCGCTTTCGTGAAGAACCAGCCAACACGTAATATCGACTCTCATTATTGTTATTTTTCCATCGCGGATGTTATTCCGGTCCGATGGGAAGCTAATGTCTGAGATCGATGATGTTTACTAAGTCGGGTAAAGACGTTCCTGATGTTAATGTTGTATACGTGTTGCACCGCTGGTCGAAGAGCGATGTCGCCATCAGGCAAGTTTATTACGCATCCCCTTTTATGATATTCCGACCTTCAAAAATGCATTAAGTTCGCATAAAGAGTCGCAGAACAGACTGGCAGAGCACGTCATCAAGCTAAAACGAGACGAGCCATGAAACTTTAAAACTCAACTTCATAGATATAGATAGGAGTGCTTTTAAATAAAGCAAGATTATAAATAAACAGCAGTCGTTTTAGGAAAACATCTTATTTTGCGAGAGCAATTTTTATAAGTTCTAAAATTCTTTCTAATAAACGGAATGAGCCGGCATCCGCGTACAATATAATATTCTATTATGTACCCGTAATATAAGCTCCAATTTTATAGTATTAAAGTAATTTCGAATGATTTCACCGTATCATATTTTATATTAAATTCCGGTAATTGACTGCGATCAAATATCACACTGCGCAGAAGCAACTTAATGAATAATTCGAGTTTTAAGGCTATAATTTTAGAATTTATGCTTTATTGTTAGTGTATTGATAGTTACCCGTTATGGATCATTATCGGGATAAATATTTTCGGCGCGCTTTATGTCTCGGGTGGAGGAAATAATGGTTTCAGGGATCCGTGTCCGCGTTTCATCAGGCGTAAAGCGGGACGTAAACCATTAAAGTTTTATTTTCATTTGATTATTTTTGTAAGTTTTATTAAGTTCTTTTATTAATGAATAAAATTATTTTTTATGCTTAAATAGGATTAAAATTTTTTAATGTATATAATAATATAAACGTAATATCTTTTTAATCCACGTTATTATAACTTGTATTAATTCGTAAAATGTATGATATTGTTTAAAAGTTATAAAATTCTATTCATTATGTTGTGTTCTTTAATAAAATATAAAATTCACACATTTTAACAACTTAGTTTTTTTTTAACACCATGACGCTTGATTTTATTTACTTAATACTTTAATAATAAATATATTTTATATTTTGACTCTTATGTTTACCTCGTAACATAATTTTGTTGTAAATTCCTTATGTACAACAACGAAATACATTATTATGTTACATGTTAATTACAATATGTACACGCACAAACTTCAAGTAAGAAGTTTATTTCTAGTTAAATGTAATATTCCTATGATTGCGCACAAGTAATAGAACAGTACTTAAGTAAGATGTATTGTAAGTCTTTGGTTGCTAATTCCAGTGGAAATGGTTTTCATCTCTTACTCGTTTGATTGAATTAACACATTACTATGTTCACTCAATAGGAAGTGATTTACATTAATACAAAATAATTAAACTGTCTTCAAATCTGAATATAACTAATGTTTCTATATAAACTGTTTATATACTAATGATAAGAATACTCTCTGGAAGTATTATGCATTTATTATTATATATATTAATTAAATTAATTTTCCTTAACATTCTTTTTTTACTGCAAACTGAAAAGTTTAATTTAAATAATTCTGCCAATCGAGTGACGTAAAATGAAAATTGGTACAACTTTTAAAACTTGAATATTTTTTATAGAAGATAGAATATAATCTCTTTCAATACACTTTCTTTTATTACTAACTATTAAAATTCAAAAATTTAATTTCTTTTATTTTTTTTTAATTTTATTGCTCCATTTATTCTATTCGTAAATTACTGGATGAAAGTATTTTTTAGATATTGAAAAATATCAAACTTGCTATCGGTAAGCAAACGGTGCACTGCACCCACCATTCGCTGTACTTGATTTAGCTCGAATCAGTGGTCTGAAATAAAAGTTGTATATTTGCAAAGTGTATGTATGTATTACGAGAAGGTCAGCATGAACAAATAATAAAATAATCAAAATAAATAAAAAGGTACGTACAAATAATTCTCAGTCAAATATAAAAATACAAGAAAATTCAATTATAAAATATGAAACATATTTTTACAATTATTTCTTGCACGGTTGGTTACAATTAATTAAAACAATTTGTACAATTTTTTTCCGATGATACAAAAGAACTTCTGCAAATTTAGCGTAAAATCTAGATGATTTCTACAACATAAATGCTTTACCGAAATGTTTACTTCCCTCGTGCATTTTAAATCTGACGAGTTATTTTTCGAATATCAAAGCGAAAGTACCTAAAATGTACTAAAATTCGAAGCAATGTATTTGTGTAGGTAAAAAACATTATTCACTTTTCTGATAATACACGTCAATGTTTTTGAATCGCTATCTTAAACCAACGGAAAAGCCAGTTTATAAACATCACTTGACGTACACGTAGATACAACAGGATTTCACAAGGTTCTACAAAGTTCAGTAATACAGAGTTGGCATATATTGTTGTACCTGTATTGGGGGTGTTATTCCTCTTGAAAGCTGTGGCAAGAGACAACATGGTCTAGATTAAGATGTAGCTATTGTATGTATCGAATAGTATATTCAATCTAAAAATTCAGTTGAATGTCCGACTACGATTTAATGAAATGTAATGTTTAAATCCAAAAATTAGTTTCTCATTCATCAAAACACGGAAATGTCTCAGGCCAAGTAGAAAAAAACATCACAGTCTCTCCAAAAAGAACAATTTTAGAAAAATTGCTATGATAAAATAATGCAATCTTAAATAGTAATATTTATATATATCCTATTTCAATTATGTTACTTAAAAATATCATTAAATTTTAATGATTACCGTATTTTAATATTAGATGTTTCATTATATACTTATAAAAGTCTAAATGAAGTTCAGTTTCTCTTGAGAAAACCTGTTTTCAAAGATGAAGGGGAAGGTGAATAAATTATAGGAGTTAGGTTAATTATAGGGATCTTGAAGATAGAAAACTTCTGAAACGTCTTGTGGTTTTTAAGTGGTACGATACAGAAAAAGTTGTCTAACGGTTTTACAAATTAATATTCTTATAGTATCAATTGTAATTATTTATATTCAACTTGTATTTTATTTAAATAAACTGGTTTATACGTCTGTAATATTTTTTGCAATGAGAAAATGAGTAAATAAATAAAATAATGTGAAAAATTATGTTATAAAAAAGATAAATAATTTTAAATATTGTGGGTATTAAATTAATAAAACACAGAACTATATTTTCAAATAAGAATAGAATACAAAATAGTCGATTTATTGTGCCAGTTAATAGAGATTTTACAAATTTTCTAACGACGATGTTTTCTTCGCGACGGCCAGATAACGAATCTCTCAATTACGCCGGTGTTTATGTTTTTATAATATAAGTTCGATAACGTTGCCTATTTTCGAACGATTCAAAATTTAACCGAAACCCACATTCGGCCATCCTGGTATCATCTGTCCCCAGATGACGTTTTTTTTTATACCGGCCAAGGCTTCATATGATCGGCTGCCGTCGACGTCAAACGAGGACCTTCTCCCTGACCCACCTTTTTTACTACATAGCGATCATTACGCAGAGTCTTAGAAATTTCATATGGCCCAAAAAATTTATTGCAAAGCTTCAAACCAGGTCCGCTTTGCGTACGTTTAATAGCGACCAAGTCACCTTCTCTATATGTTGTCGGCTCTTTCCGTTTTTTGTCGTACACCCTCCGGTTTTCTTCCTGGATTTTGCAAATAGATTTCCTAGCTTCCTCTCGCCACTCGTCACGCCTCTGAGAGTACATATTTTCCAGCTCATTTTCAATGATTTCCCGGATCTTTGGATCCTCGGCCAACCTCATCTCTGTTCCAAAAAGTAACGAGAAAGGTGACCTTCCAGTAGCTCGACTGGGAACATGGTTTATGTACTGCATTACCCTATTTATATATTTATGCCAGTTACCTGGTTGTGGAGACGACAATTTCGATAAAATAGGGATCATTGTTCTATTTACTCTCTCCACCTGCCCATTCCCTCTCGGGATTCCGGTAACTATGGTAGTGTGGCAAATACCCTCTTCTTTACAATAAACTTCAAAATCTGTAGAGGTAAATGCTGTACCCCGATCCGTAATTATCCTCCTCGGATTTCCAAAAATAGCTGATTGTTTTACCAGACGATCAATTACTTCAGCCGCTCCCGTTGACTTCGTCGGGTACAGCCACGTAAACTTAGTAAAAGCATCCACCACAGCTAAAATATGACGATAGCTTTTTTTTGTCGTCGGTAGGGGTCCTAAATGGTCTAGATGAAGAGTGTCGAAAGGGACCATACCCTTATCAATGGGATGTAAAAATCCCTCTTGACGTCCATTTTTCTTTTCAGCAAGAATGCAAGAAATACAATTTCCCACAAACTTTTCGATTTTTTGCCGCATCCCTCTGAACCAGTACTCCCTCTTTATCAGCTGCTTCGTTTTGGTGACTGAAAAATGGCCTCGATCGTGGCATTGTCGAATAATCGAGAACTGCATCGCCTCTGGTACAACAATCAATGGTTCGCCATCTACATCCCTGCACAAAAGTCCGTTACTCATTACAAAATCGCCACCACTCTCTGGTAACTTTTCAATTATTTCGCAAACCCAGTCGTCTTCCTCCTGGCTTTTCCGTAGGCGTACCAAAACGCTTTCCGTACATTCCTCTGCCAATAAACAATCAGGCTTCATCGTCACCGGAATACGACTTAGAGCATCAACATGTCTCATCTGACTACCCGAACGATGTTCCATCTGATAATTGAAGTCCTCTAGGTACAGTGCCCACCTGGCAACTTGCGCACTTACATCCCTCTTCACCATTGTCTGCACAAACGCCTTACAGTCCGTTACGATCTTGAATGGAATTCCCACCAGATAAACTCGGAATTTCTTCAAAGACCGTACGACTGCTAGTACTTCGAGCTTGTAGCTTTCATATCTTTCCTCGGTTGGCGTGGTTTTCCAACTGGCGTAGTGCACTGGATGAAAAAGTTGATCTTCGCTATCCCTTTGCAGTATCATTGCCCCATAACCATGTGAAGACGCATCGGTATGGAGTTCGGTATCTGCCATCGGGTTGTATAAACGCAAGAGAGGTTCGCTACACAGGGCCGTTTTCAACGTCTCAAACGCACGCCGTTCTAATTTGCCAAACTGAAAAGTTACATTTACTTTAGTTAGATCAGTCAATGGTTTCGCAATTATTGCATAATTACAGATAAATTTTCTGAAATAGCCTGTGAGGCCCAAAAAGCTCTGTACACACTTCACATTAACAGGCTCAGGATAGCACTCAACTGCTCTAGTCTTCTCACGGGATGGCTTGATCATTCCATCTGAAATAATGTAACCTAAAAAGTTAACCGAAGTTTGTAATAATTCACATTTGCCAAAATTAATCGCCAATCCATACTGACTGGCAACATCTAATACTCTCTTTAATCGTTCTACACCTTGCTTTAAATCCACTGATGGAATTATCAAGTCGTCCATATAAATAGTTACTATTCTCTCATTGATCAGATCTCGAAAAATAACATTTATAAATTTCTGGAAATATGCCGGAGACACGCATAAGCCAAATGGTAATCTAACAAATTCATAGTGGCCGTCAGGTAAAATAAATGCCGTAAATCGTCGACTCGATTCCGCAATTGTTACATGAAAGAAACCGTTTTCTAAATCTAGGGTGGTAAAGTATTTCGCGCCATGCAAACGATTTAACTGGTCCTCAATAATAGGTAACGGATATCTAACTTTAACAATTTTGGAATTTAATTTCCGATAATCTATACAGATTCGCGGAGATCCGTCTTTCTTTCGGGCTACTACTACCGGACTAGCATAATCCGACATCGAAGGTCTAATTATTCCCATATCTAGCCATTTATTAATTGTTTCGTCAACATCTCTCTTTTCATCGATCGTTAATCTTCGTGGTCTTTGGTAAACCGGCACGTCGTCTTTCAACAATATGTTTACTTCCATACCTACATCTTTAATTTTATTCGGCACATAATTTTCTATAAGTTTAACGGCTTCAATTCTAATATTTTCATCGGTTACGTGCAAAACATCTATTTCATTTACTTCATTAATCGCGTTAATTTTCAAAATAGACTCTTCTTCGCTATCATTTAATTTGAAAATATTTATTTTTCCACCTTTCATCAATAACTCGACATTATTAAGAAAATCAGCTCCCAATAATAATTGATGAGTCATAACCGAATTAGAAACTACATGTAAATAAACTTTGTATTCGTTACCATCAATTATCATTTTCACCAATATTCTTCCCAATGTTTTTAATTTATTGAACCCAATTCCGCGAAATTCAGTCAAATTGGTCTCATCAATCCTCGGTGCTCCGATTTTATAATAAATAGATTCCCTAATGAAGCTCAAATCACTTCCCGTATCGATCAGACAACACAAAGTTTCATTTTCAATTAGAACATCTTTAAAACATTTACCAGTTATTTTGGAAATAATGTTACACGTCTTATCTTTCGATTTAGTACAATCAATCGCGATATGACCGAATTCTTGGCAAACAAAACATTTGCGGCCGTTACCTCGTTTTGGACACATTTTACTCATGTGACCTTGAGCACCGCAATTATAACAATTATTCGGCCTTTCATTACGCGATGATTTTATTTCAGCTTGATTATGATTCACAAATCTTTTACTTTTATCTTTATCACCGAATTTACCTTTATTATTATTTTTTCGTCTTTCGTCATTTTTATTCATCATCTTTTCAAAAATAATAAATTTATCTTTTAATTCATTTATATTTCTAGCCCCGTAAAGAACCGTTTTACTAGATTCGTCACCGTCCACGCCGTCGATAATATACTGTACGATCGCGCTCATTTCCACGTCGCCATGCGTAGCAATCTCTAACATATTATAACAATATTCGTTATAGGTCTCAGTACTCTTTTTATTTCGCTTACGCATCATTTCATGCACCGTGTGGCTATCTATTCTCGGACCAAACTCGCGTATAAGTGCGGCACGCATTTCTCTCCACGAAGACTTGCACTTCACGAAATTAATAAACGAACGCGCTGAACCCGTCAATAATCTCCGCGCATACAACGTTTTTTGTACATCATTCCACCGACATAATTCAGCGGTCTCCTCAAACTCTTCGACCCAAAACTTCACATTTTTACCATTATCTCCGCTGAATTTGTCCAGTGCGTCCTCTACGTCTCTGTACGTTAACACCGACTGTTGTTTCTCGCGCCGTTCGTCTCTCTCTCTCCCATTACAAACCGATTCCCGCTGTCTATTCCGCTGTGCAACTGCTTCGCGCCTACCCGTTTCTTCTTCCTCTACATCGTCCTCGTCGTTAGTCTCACATTGCTCATTCAACTCATCAATTTCGTCTAACGCATTTTTCAATCGTCTTCGTAATTCTTCTTTCTTGCCCGTTAACTTCAAATTCAAACGTTTCAACCGAAATTTGAGTTCGCTAACCGTCAGCGTGTCGATATCTACGTCATCATCTTCTCCGCTTTGTGCGCAGTCGTCCTCTTCACTCGTATTCCGCCTAGTATTTCTCTCATTGTCACGAGTTAAAAACTTACGTAGTCTTTCCATCAGAATCGGTTTTGTACCCTTTATCGACAACCCATTTTCCTGTAACCGATTCCTCAGTTCGTCAACGTTCAAAATGTCCAAATCCAAGATATCGCCCTGATTTTCCGCATTACTAGACGCCATCATACAATTCAAGAATGCACGTAATCCGAGAAAACTCACCAACAATTACACTCACAAATAATCTCTATCAACTGACTATCCTCAATTTCGTCTCAATATCACCTCGATTCCGTCTCAATTCCGTCTTAATTACGTCTTAATTACGTTTTAATTCCACTTTAATCCCGTCTCGATCCCGGTTGAGCCCCCAAAATTGTGGGTATTAAATTAATAAAACACAGAACTATATTTTCAAATAAGAATAGAATACAAAATAGTCGATTTATTGTGCCAGTTAATAGAGATTTTACAAATTTTCTAACGACGATGTTTTCTTCGCGACGGCCAGATAACGAATCTCTCAATTACGCCGGTGTTTATGTTTTTATAATATAAGTTCGATAACGTTGCCTATTTTCGAACGATTCAAAATTTAACCGAAACCCACACAAATTTCATTTTTACTAGGGTATACTTGAGATAAACATATGTTACGATTGGCAATGAACTAGTATACCGAGTATGGTTGTGCTAATAATACAACATTTGCTAAAGCTATTTCATTCATGTAAACATACTACACAGTTTATATAACTTTTTTTAAAATTAACATTTTTAATTATTTAATAAGTTATTTATCATGTACGGTAGTTGCAAACGAATATTATTATATACATACACTGAGAGAAAAAAATATCAATTTTTAATAAAAAGTTTACTAGTTTGACATTATACTTGTAGAATATCATTATATGGCCAACTAATTGAATAAAATTTGTTAAATTAGTTTATTATTTATTAAGAGTAATTCTATGTAGTTTCGTACAATTTAACAATCTGTTTATTAAATTTTAGTAAACTGTTCGATAATTAGTTTATGAATGACATATGCAATAGATTAGCGTCACTGATGAATAGCGACATCGAATGGACAAAACACAAAATAAAATGTTTGACAAAAATTAGAATTAAAATTTGTAACTTAATTAAAATTTGTAATCCCTGGTTTTTTAATTTTTAATATTCTTTTCTCTTCGTGTATCGAATGGTGGTTTTCATAAAAAAAAAATATATATAGGTTGTCGTATATGCGTCCTATATGAATCCATACATATGACATATATGCGGTATATATGTTTCTGAAACCATACTGTTAATTCAGTGAATTGTTAATTCGAACAGTTATTTTTCAAACAATTGACCGGATCCCATGGGACATATACGCGATATATATGGGGCATATACGAGGCATATATATGGCATAGGATGATTGAGGATATCAATAATTAATAATCATTTCATATTAAGTACACTACAACAATTGAGTATAAAAACGTTGTTCTACATTTCAAAATTTGTTTATTTCATTGAATACCACTAAAAAGAATGAAAACTCTGCCACTTTGGAGGTTATGTGCACACCGCATAATAGTGCGCAAAGAAAAAAAATATGATTGGCCGAACCTTGCTGGCATTGCTAACGCAATAAACGAATTTCTTTCATTTAATAATATTCCATCTTAATCTTAATCATAACACGACAACAATATAATCGTGGTTCTTGCAATCTTTCTTTTTTTTCCCCCCGCGTGTACGTCTAGACGTTGAGCCGCGAATAAAAAAAAAAAAGGAGGGAGAAAAAAGGAAGAAAAGAACGTAACGGCACGACGGCGGATAAAAATGCGCGCGAATACACTTAGCTCGCAATAGACTTTCGATCATAATAATCTGTTTTGACGCTCGAGATGATTGCGCGCCGCGGCACGGTCTTTTGCGACTCCTTATAAGAGCAGCCGCGCGCTGTTACTGCCACCTTGGAAATAGCGATGTGGTAATACAGGTCTGTTATTGTTTTGCCGGCTCTTCGATTTGATTTCCGACCGGAATCCGCTACGCCCTGAGAAAACCGCGAGATCTGGGTCAACGAGAGCGAGCCTTCCCGCGGACAATTCGGTCGGGTCTCGTCACGACGTCATTATCGACGTGTAGGCAGGACATTTTATCAGCGGCACTGGATTTCACGCCTAAGTTTACGCGAATGAATATCGACTGGCGATTGTTATCAAGTACGCGATTCAATGTTCTGGAATTGCGCCAACGCTTTATAATACGATATGCCCGGAGCTTCATTGCCGTATCATATAATACGATGCGCCATTTCGTTCGAATATTTTCTTCCCATTTGTTTACCACGCGACAAGGCGTTCGGCTTTTACAAGAGAATTGTTGCCGAATCGCTTGTAAATAAATTTAATTTCGTGCAACTGACATTTTATCGACGTGGTCAAATCA
Source organism: Leptoteleia sp. ZL-2020 (assembly GCA_022817305.1). Taxonomy (NCBI): domain Eukaryota; kingdom Metazoa; phylum Arthropoda; class Insecta; order Hymenoptera; family Scelionidae; genus Leptoteleia; species Leptoteleia sp. ZL-2020. The sequence goes on from JABFPN010001026.1 coordinate 23,893, forward strand.
GAGAATTGTTTGTTGTTAACTTTTCGATAAAATATATTCGGTAAATTTGTTATTTTTTTTTAGTGATTTATGGAATGGAACTGGACAATGAAACGTTGTTAATATTGAGTATGTAAAAAATAATGTTTGTAAATATTTGGTTCGAATTAATAGAATAAATATAACAGTATTGTTTATTTATGTCCAAAGGACATAATGGATGTAGTTAAAAAACAAAGTTTGTTTAGATTTCTTAATTCATATATGGTTGATATATGGCAAATATTGATGTAATATTCCAGTCATATATGTTTTCAATAATTTCCTTATATTGAAATCAATTATTTCATATGCTGTTGAAACAAATATGTTCGTATAGGTTTTTTCTCAATTCGTATGTGGCCAACTATGGGTATATATGGTCGATATATGGCAATAATTAATATAATATTCTAGTCATATATGCTTTTAATAATTACCTTATATTGAAATCATTTGCAACCATATTTCCATATATGGTCATGTATGCATTAAGAAAAAACATATATGCATGTTATATGAACATATATATTTCATTTATATTTTCTGAGAGAAATATAATGGAAATTTTCCAATAATTTATAGTAAACGAACCATTTTATAGTTATAATAGAGAACAATTTAAAATTGAACAATTTGTTCAAATGTTTATTTTGGTCTGTTCAATTTTAATTTGTTCTCTATTATAACTATGGTAAAAATTAATCTAAACTAATATTTCTCTCAATGTACTAGAATGCATTTTAGATAATTAATAAATCTATAAAATTTCAAGCCTAATTAAAATCTTTTTATGAAATACATTAACAAATCTAAACGTACTTATAAATAATATAATATTTCTCGAATTTTTTTTATTTCATTTCAAAAGAAAGAAGAACAAAAAAAGAACAAAACTTATTTGCAAGATTAACATTTTTTATTAGCTAACGTGCGAAATTATTATTTCAAAACCTTATTGCAAAAGCAAATAATTGATGGCGTATAATTAAAAAAAAATTGCTTTATTAAAAAAAAAGTGAAAATTGTTTTTTGAATTTAATCGAATTAACATACTTTCATTGGTAATAATCTCGGATCGTAAGTAGCATCATTATTTTGCTACTTATGTTTTTTGCGCCCATCCCGGAGCTAATTTTTGATTTGCACTTGAGATGTAAGAGAAAGTAATTTGTAACTTGCGATTTCAATTAATAATACATCTATGATCTAATCGTTTAGATCGTAACGCCCATATGAGTCTTTCAATGACGTTTGGAACACCTTTTGTTAGTTGTACCACTTTATTACCTCATATTGCGAAGCGGATGCAGTATTTTCTACTTATTACAACAGAAAATTTTCACGAAAGATAACCTTGTAGAGATACAATGTTTCTTATGTCTGCGCCATATTTGTATATAAAGATCTCAATCCAAAGAAAGTGCGACTTTGCGAAATTAACTTGTATGCAATATGGTCGTATGCAGGCCGCGCGCATAGGGCCCATTTCATTTAATTAGGAAATTGCTTAATTAACAGATCGTATCTATTACCGCCTTATGCGGCTCATATTTTCAATTATTTCTTTCCGCAGTTGACGATATAAAAACAACTGCTACGTTTCAAAATTCATTTAACATATTACATTATATGTGTATAAAAAAAAACTTTTAGTTGCAATGTAAAACGAAATATGTATAATAATAAAATACTTAATGAATAGTACTTAGTGAACATTCATTTTCATTCAATCTACTTCAATATACGTGACGTATACGGAAAAAGAAGAATGATTGTGAGAACTATGCTTATATTGTTGTCGTATTATGATTAAAATAAAGGTAAAGATAGACATAATCTGCAAAGTGGGACAGTCTATTTAGTATAAATGTAGTACATCTTTAGGGAGAAGTATAACTTCTTCAGAATTTAGATATAACGAAATATATATAGCATTATACAATATATGAGGTATACCCCATATGAGGTATACCCCATATGAGGTATATATGAGGTATATATGAGGAGATATGAGGAGATATGAGAACATATATGAGGCAAGCATGGAACAGATATGCAACAAGCATGGAACAGATATGCAACATATAGGGCATGTATAAAACATATATGAGGTATACATGGAACATATATGCAACATATGGGGTATATATGGAACAGAAATGGGGGATATATAGGGGATATATGGGGCATATATGAGGCATACAAATGGAATATATATGGAACAGATATGGGACATATATATGGGGCATACATATATTTTTACCTGGGTTCCATCATTTTTATCATTACTTATATACAAACATCTGGTCAAACATTTGTTTGACAGTTTCGATCCACGTTTCGTAACACCTGAAGTTGGCTCCATTTGCAATTACCCACCCGTAAGAAATTATACTTCAATAAACAAACGATAATTTTTAAATTCATTTCATTTAATTTCTTAGAATGCCATAACCCAACAACGTTGAAGTTTATAAATATGAACCAATAGAAATGGAAATAAATCAAATTCGAAAATTTAAACTTATAATTGTGCCTCATATTTTCAAAGTTTGTTAACGAAAAAAGATAAATCAGCGTTACGTAAAACAAGTTCCGTGCGAGTGTTACGAATCAGAAAACAAGTGATCACCATTTTGACCACGCGCATTACTTATATACTTGTCAATTTATTTATTTCCGAGATAATAAATCAAAATTATAAATTGAACAACTTGAATGTACTCTTTCAATTTATTGTAAACTCGGAAGCGGTTGAAACTTTTTTTTTTTAACAATAAACGCCGTAAGAAATATTGATAGTTTATAGGTCTCAGATATGCGGTCCGATTAGGAAAATCGACGTTTTCCTTTAAACTGCAGTGTAATGCAAAACCAGAAAGTTTTAAGCGACAAATAAGTGCGTTTAACAAAATTGCAGGATATCGTATCAATGGAATATTAAATATGTTGTATAACGGCGCATAATGCGAGAAAACTGTTAATTAAATCACATCTAAAATGTCGAGAGAAAAAAAGCCAACGCAAAGGATACCAGATTTTATATGACTTCATTCTTCGTTTATAGCAAATAAGACAGATTAGAGTTATTTGCTTTTGCAACGAGGTATAAACAGATTAAGAAAAAGGATTTTGCACCGCACATATAATTTCAATTTATATAATCGCAATTTATGTAAGATATCGTAAATTTTATTAAATGGTAATTATCGTGTGAAGAAAAAAAAAACTAACAAATTCAGATATGTAGAGCAACTTCTAACAGTTACGCATCATACGTGCTGCACATTGTTAATTAAAGGTTGAAGTTCGTTAAGGGTAATTAAATTAAACTGCAATCAGCGATGACATAAGATGCAACGCTGCGTATAAAATATATTTCTTATTGAAACTCACTTAGATAATCCTACTGTGAAAGAAACATCGGTTTGTTATTCCTTAAATTGCATTACATTTTATTATAGTTATAAAATAGCTGTAAGACGTTCAGAGGGAAGACAGTTGAGAAAACTGAAACCTCTCGTATGTATGAAATATTTGAGTCGCGCAAAGAACTAAGTCAAACGTCATTCCGAATGGCGTTTACAAAATTATGTCAGTCAAGGTAAATATCATTAATAACACGCATCATTCTTGGAAGTTTGATTTCAATTTCTCCTTAATGACGAACTTTTTTTGTAAAGTGTAAAAACTGAAAACAATTTCAATTGATATTTCTAGACTGAAAGAAACTATTAAAAATAAAATCAGCCATACAAGTTTATCTAATCCAAAACACAGTGAAATCCAAGTAGTTTTCCTTGACTTATTGAGGTTATGTTCCGTCCCCATAAGATAAGTGTATGGTTGAATCAGCCATACAATTTATGTAACGTTTAAATATTCATTTTAGTCGATTTAATATCTAGGTCCTTCTGGAAATAGAATAAATTCTTACTAAATTAGTTATAAATTGCTAGATGTAGTATTTAAAAAAATTAAATACACTAAAGTCCTTGTCAAACTTTAGTGCCAATCCGAGAGAGGCGTGGCCTAAAATTTTCCCAATCACGGAATCTTGCAAAATATCCTGCAAGACGAGTTCTATTTTTTGCTCCCAATTTTCTTATATTTTTACAGCACTGTATCACATAAGGAGTACTATAAATACACGCATATCTTTGACTTACAAAATATAGCAAACATTTCTCTCAATGTAATACGTTTGCAGAAAAAGTGGCAATCTTGATTAGACCAATAATCCCCCCATTTTCTTTGGTAAAAAGTAATGACTTATTTTTACATAAGCCGTTGAATAACAAACACAGTGTGCGCATTATTTGATTAATATACGTAACTAACATACATTAACATATCTGATGAATAATAATTGAACTCTCTGTTAGGTAGTTACGCATCGCGATACTTAATTTGAGTTAATTAGCGTGCGATTACTATTGAACGCTGCGCCGAGAAATTGATACATCTGCGAAGTCAGCTGTAGAGAAAACGGAAACCGAATGTAAGAGACCTGCGCCATCTCCTGCACTGGGGCAAGTACGCGTGTGTGAGTCCGGCGAGTGTGTCCAAATGCGCACTCACATCGATCCGCGCGTGTGTTTGCGAGCGCATTCGCTCGTTTTCGTATGCAAGTGTGAAGCCTTTCATAATAATTTGCGGCATCCGTAACGCAAGTTACAGAGATCACCGAAGTCCCGATTGCATCAATGATTGTACTTATAGATGATCGTGAGTCTGCTCCGATGAAGTAGATCGAATAATGCGCGGTAAATCATACGTCTGGGCCAATTACGAATTGACCGTTGAAGAGAGAAAGGAGGAAAACAAAAGTAATAGCACGTTTATCGTCTTCCACAACGAACCCGCAATTCAATCATTAGGGAATTTACATTTAACTTTGTTTTTTTTTTCTTTTTCTTTTTTTTTTTGTTCGTACTCACCGGCGTATAAATGTCAGACTATCGGTAACTAATTTTTTTTATAGAACTGAAGAATGAAACTTTTTTTGTTTCAATTGAAATTTAAAATTTGGCAAGAAAAAGTAATGTTTGTAAATATTTGTAAGGTCAAATTAATGAAACAGATATGATAGATAATATTGTTTATTTACATCCAAAGGACACAAAGGTGGATGTAAATACAAAACAAAAGCTGTTGTTTACCTTTTGTATTTTGAAAACGTGTCGTTTTATCAGCACCATATTTTTTTAATTTAAAAATATATTTCTAATTTAATATAATTTATATCTATTATATCCTAATATTTATTTATTTAATTAAATTCTTAATAATATTACACGCCATACATTATGTCCTATTTGAACATTTAAATTCGGCGGTTCTTTTCATTTTTGTTTTCACGCCAATGGTATTAAACTAACCTCCCATTTGTCAGTGTTCCGCAGCCAACTTCAATTATGAGTCATACACTGTATTTTTACCCAATTTTATTGTTTCTACTTAATTATTTGACCTTCCAAATATTTACAAACATTTCTTTGTTTATACGTTAAGTTTTAAAAACGTTTCATTCTTCAATTCCATAACCATTTGCATGAATTTCGATGATATTAATTTAACACCATTGTTAGCGGGCTTTCCTGGTTTTTCCGCGCTTTTATGCCCCTCCCCTTTTTCGTAAACGATCGACCGCGCTCAAATTGAAATTTCACCACGGCGTTAAATAATTTATCGCCGCTCAGAATATGCGCGCCGAAGTTTGATTATTTTAAGTAGCTAATAAAATAATTATTTTGAATTACGAAACATAAAAAAGACGTGTTTATGCGCGCTGCCATAGGATACCGCGAGGGAAATAAATGGACTCTCGCGTTGCATAAATTCCCAGTTATCTGAACACGGTCATTTACTGATTACGTGTACGAACATTGCCGTGAAATAGGTATTATTTGCCAGAAGCGGAGTAGAACATTATTCAGGACCTACTTTTTCTCGTCATAATGTCGAAGTCCGTCTCATTGATATCTTGCTACATAATGCGCGGAGTCGATTGCATAAACGGGAGCAGTGCTCAAATTCAATTGAAGGGAACAGGGAATTAAAAAGGCGGGAAAGCATTGGAATCGACCGCCAAGGAGAGGCTTCCAAACGGACGAAATTAGCCTTTGCCCGAACAATGCCGCTTTGCCAAAATCGTATGCTAATGTTATGCCGCGCAAATGCCGCGATAATTAAGTTAATAACAGATGCTTTTGCGCGTAGACTCCGGCATTTTCTTTTATTGTTGTTTTATCGCAGTGTTTTATGTCTATATAATTCTGATATTATATATATCATCTACTGAAGTCGATAATCATGTACGATGACTCAACGTGAAATTTCTTCGATAAAATATTATTACATTTCGAAGAAATTCCTAAATGAATTAAGATTTTACAGTTTCATTTTAAGACGTATCTTTATTATTGTTAACAGGTATAAGCGCGCTGTAATTATGATTTTATTCTTTAATCAAACTTGTTAGTTTCAATTTTAGCGTAGGATGGTCATAAAGTATTTTTACAGCAGAAAGTTTTTTATCAATTTTTATCTTATTATGATAAACAATCAAGGTTTATGTTTGATTAGAAATTCATCAAGAAATGAGACCGTATATAATCGTATTTTGATTCACGAAAATACACGGAAAAAAGAAAGATGAACATTTATGTATACAACATGTATGCCGTATATATGCCTTATATATGTTGCATATATGTCACGAATATGTGCCATACATATTGCATATATTTCCCATGTATGTTGCACATATTTCTCATATACGTCCCATATATGCCCTTTATATGTCGCATATATTTTTAATATATGTTGAATATTACATGGGATGTTTAATACATATCCTTTAATTTAATCGCACAATATATTTATGTAAATGAAATAGTTTCAGCTAATATTATATTATTACCCCAATCATATTCGATATACTAAATTATTGCCAACCATAACATGTGATTAGCTCAAATATACATATACTAATAGTTATGAAACATTTTTTTCCTGTAGTTAATTCTACTTTTTGGCTTATTCATAATAATAACTGATTTACAAAATGTTCGTTTAATCAGATTTTTATACAATTCCTATCATAATATTTGATCAAGTAAAAACAACAAATGACACATTCTTGTCAGCTTTGATCCCAAAATATGTTTAATATTTTGATAAAAGCTGTATCAAATTAATTTAACGAACATTCTGAACATTTATTATTCATATCAAATAAGCCAACAAATGTAATTAATCATCTTCCTGGATGAGAATGTAATCAAATACCGAATACATAACCGAAAATGTGCCAATGTTTAATTGTGCTGTTCGAGTGTAATTGGAATCAGACATAAATGTTAGGTCCTTTTTATTCAACCTACATATTTGCATTCATCTTTTATCATCGGACGGAAAAGGATCGGCCGGGCAAATGCTAAAGCTATTCGCTGGTAATTTATGTGATATATCGAATATGATCTATATATCGAAATCGCTTTCATAATAGTTAACGACCTAATCATAATAAATTTCATGCGATATAAAAATGGAACTTCCGAAGGGACCATTATCTAACAATCTCTAACCTGATTTCGCTGATCTTATCGATTCAACGATACCTCAATTATAAGTCTAATTAATTGATTGGAAAATTGATGGAAACTCGTTAAATGATTAGCGCGCCAATTTGTACATTTTGCTCTGTAATAACAGTTTTTGTTGAAATTAAATAACTATTATGTGGCTATTGCTACGAGTGCTTTAGAGATTAGGTCAGCAAATGGTGTTCTGAATTGGTTGTTTTCGCAGGAGAATAATGGAGAAAGGGTCGTCAATGCCTTGGCAAGAGACACTGCAGGAGGCAACCGGAGAATCTAGGCTCGATGCATCAGCGTTGAGGGAGTTCTTCAGGCCACTTGAGGATTGGTTACGAACGGAAAATCTCAGAACAGGCGAACTCGTCGGTTGGACTTACGGTAAGTGATGTACACCTATTGACTGTAAAGGAACTTACGATGAATTTTTATCCACTGATCAAATTTTATTACATATCAATGGTATTGAATACCATAAGTTAGGATTTAGTCCAGTTCATTTAATGACAATTTCTTATAGTTCCTTTTTATTCGTGAAATATTTTATTACATATTTATGGAACTGAAGAATAAAAAAAAATACAGTTTAAATTTACATATTATATTTAATTTCATCTCCAGGAAAATGTTTACATATATGTCCCCAATATACGTTTTATATACATCCCATATATTCTCCATATATGTCGCATATATGCCTTATATATATGGGGCAAGTCTTGTTTGATTATATTTAATATTTTGAAAACATTTTATTCTTTAGTTTTATACAAAATATTATACTTGTATATAATACATATATTTTATATATTTTTATTTTATTTATCCCGCAATTACAACATTTTAAACGGGAAATGTACGAAGTAGAAAAGGCTTTTGAAACGTTATTGTACTTTGTAATGACGATAGCATGAAATTTTCTTATAATAGTCATACATATATTTATTTATTAATTTATTAATACCCATCTTACATCAATGTTGTTGCAAAGTAAAATATTTTATCAATGCAATCTTTATTGTTCAGTTTTTAGAACCAATATTGCAAGAATATTTCGATCGTCAAGGAACAACGCTATAAATGCTTTCACGTGGTCTTAGTTACCTTTATTTCATTGACCATTATTTTATCCTTAATTAAACATCACAGTTGATTTAGTGGTGGTCGATTTAATGACAATTTTAAAGAGAAATTTCCTTTCAAGGTATCGTTAATACACGCAAAAAGTATATAAATAAATTCTCCTGTAAATTTGATAAAGTAACTTGAAACGGTTGACTTTCAAAACGTGACTAATATTTCGCGTTAAAAGTTTTGATTGGTAATAATTGAAATATTATACTTGGTCATGTGTTTGCCTTTTTTTGTCGTAAAATTGTTCATAATCCTGTCATAAATTGTACAAGAAATTAGTATTAGAGAATTAAAAAATGGCTTTTTTCTTTGTACAGAGAAAAAAAGAATATTTATTACAATTCAAGAACAAAGTCTTAATCCACAAGGTTTTATAATTATTAAATATATTTTTCCGCGAGTACAAATAATTTCTACAATTAGCATTACAGCAACAATTATTCAATGTAATTAAATAATTGCATGTAGTCACGGTGTCACAATATTCATAAATTATATTATATAGCCTCAATAAAAGGTTTTTAATTTGTATATATATATATATGAAAAATACGAATAAGAATCCTGGTACATTTATTAAGTAATTAATACTCCCATGTAAAAATGTTACTGTGGTTAAACCCGTGGCGTATGTCGCAAAACTTATTGCACATTTTTTCACAGATCCAGCCACAGTCATTTTTTCACCTAGATATAAAATGATAATATATATACTTCTCAATAATGTTTTTAATTTCATCCGCACCAATAATTTAATATAAATTTTATTCGTGATAAATGTTTACTGCTTATTAATTATATCAAATCAATTTTGCAACATGTAATGATTCAGTTTGATGAAATTGGAAAAAAAATGTGTTCATTCACTTAAATAATGAGTATAATTTGTCCAATAATATGAAAAGGAAAAGTAAAAGGGTCAGAGATAAAAATTATTTTATTTAGTATAAATTCCTTCGGGTATTACCAATAAATTAATAAATCTCAACTATATTAATAAATCTGAAAGATTAAAACGTACAAAAGTATTTTATTATTTATTTTTATTTTTACTTGTATTTATTAAAACTAATTACTTATAACCTTAGTAAAAGTGAAACATATATGGACATATATGTTTTTTCTTAATTCATAAACGGCCATATATATAATCGATTTCAATATAAGGAAATTATTGCCATATATCATATATGGATTACAAAAAAACCAATATGTCCATATAAGAAATTTTAATTTTTACTACTATACATATGGACCATATATGTTTCATATTTACTAGTGTTCTTATATATTTTCTGTATGATATTAATTATTTATATTATCTTAAACATATCATTAGTAATAATGAAACACAAATGGTCCATATATGTTTTTTAACAATTTTATGTAAAAAAATATATAGCCTTATATGGATATATATAAATATATATTATTCTAATGGCAGTTTTGAGACCAAATCGCCATTTTATTGACTTGTTTACTGGCAGTTTTGAGGACATTTGGTAGTTTTGAGGACTGTCCCCAAAGTCACATTGTGAAACAATGGCAG
>JABFPN010001027.1:0-34187 GCA_022817305.1 Leptoteleia sp. ZL-2020
ATATATGTTCATATATGGATTACGAAAAAAAAATTTTTCTTTATCCTATATGATCCATATATGAACATATATGTTTTTTCTTAATCCATATATGACCATATATGTTTTTTTCGTAATCAATATATGAACATATATGTTTTTCTTAAACCATATATGACCATATATGTTTTTTCTTAATCCATATATGACCATATATGTTTGATTTTTACTAGAAATATTATCATACTTATGGTAAGCCGGTCCTAGCTCGGGAATACATGTAAAATTACCATACTGTACAAGAAAAGTAATGAGAAAATGTTAAAAAACGTGATATAAGTATAGGATATGTAATTAGATTTATGTAATTTGTTTTTAAACGAAGTGGTATATAGGTCAATAAAGCCGAATTAGGACAACGTTCTCATAAAGTATGGTAATATTATTATAAATTTTGGAAATATTTCGCTTATTTTTTTTTCAGTGTGATATGTCCGCTTCGAATAATATTCCGCAGATATTTCTATAATATTGTTGGAACAATATTAAGAAATTTAAGAAAAAAAATACTTTAAATCGCGCGGTTAAATATTTCTGGGATATTGAAATTAATCTTTATAACTTTCCTTTCAGCAAATTGCAGGCAAATAGATCATTCGGTGGTGTAATAAATCTAAATTTACGAGACAGCACATTCAACTAAATATACGTGTCATTCATCGACAATTTTGTTCAATGTATTTACAAAAACTACCCGCCGATGACTAATAAACAATGCAGAAAATGGCATGAAACAAAATACACTTACACGAGAGTATTAGTCATGTGAAAATAAATTGTCCATTTTGTATATTTATGTTCAGATACATAATACATATGAAGAGATGTAAATACTTTTATCTTATTGTGTTACATTTTTTTTATGTTATTCAATTAATGTTATTCACATTCTTAAACTGTTTTTCAATTAAGTATATAAAAAGCTTTGAATTTTCTTTTCAAAATAAATGAAATGGAGTTGAAACGGTTTTAATAGTTTAAAGAAATTCTTTTGTGGTCAAATGAATCCTATAAATTTGAAATTTTTTATCTAAGAGTGAACAATGTATGTACAAATTATTATCATAAATCGCAGTATTATGAATTAATTGTAAAGTCACTTTAAACTTCAATTAACTTAATATTTAATTTACTGTTAAGCAAAGTGAAAATCGAAACTTTTCTTCATTATTTTTTAATCCTTTCGTCGTGATAAAGATCTGTAACACGAGTTAAGTTTCCTTTTCAATATAATATATGTTACAGTATCATAAAGACACGTTTGAATATAGTAATATAAATAATCTAATATGACGCGAAAATAACTGTAAGTTTGATGACATAGAACAAAATAATATATAAAAAGAATGAATGCTACGTGTTTAGTTGCGTTTTACAGGATGCATTCATTGACTCCATACAACATTCATCGTACCTTCTTGGAACTGACTTATATAAATACATATATAGTATTTGAAATAACTTAGTATGAAAGAAGTGTTTGCAATAAAGAATTTGCAGAAAAAAATCAAAACCTAAAATTTCTATCATCACATTAACTACTGAATTTTATTATTAATCATTCTCTTATACGTTATACTTGCATTTAAAAAAAACTGTTTTTTATATTAATTTAAGGAAGCTAAACACGATGACGTGAACGAACATAATTTCTTTTCAGTGTTTAAATAGTTGCACAAAAAAAGTATTTTAGTCAGCAATTGTGCTTGAAATGAATTTTCATCAGGAGTTACAGTTTTATCGGTATTTTAAAGAACAGTGAAATAACTATAATTAGCAGTCATGCAACACCCCACGCGTTGACATACCTCTTAGTATGCAGTTACATGCTTCAAATGTCATACATTAAGGATACTAATATTTTTAATATAGATTCGTGGAATAAGTTAAAAAATTTTTGTCCATTAATTATTTTCTTATTCGTAAAGAAAATTAAATTAAATACTTAATTCATTTAAATCAATTTATTTATAATTTATTTAAATTTAAATAAAACATTTCTTTAGAACTCCAATAATGTTTCAACTTTATCTTTGGTAACAAGATTTTTATACAAGTTGTAACAACTTGTATGAATACTATGAGTATAATTCATTAAGGTTCTTTTGTTCTTCGAAGGGAACTTGTAACGTAGTAAGAATGAAGAATTAGCACATGTGAAAGAAGGAGCAAAAAATAGGAATAATACGAATGGATCCTTTTACCGATTGACCTCTTTTTGGAGGCCCAAAAATCTGCGCAACTAAACGGGACAGGAGTAAGAAGTGTGCCTTTTTTTATAGCCACAGAGGGTTTCGTTTCGCGCTTTGTAATATTACTATACCGATGTAGTAACCTTGAGAACGAGTTTTGTGTACAACACACAAATATCTCTCGCAGGGTGCACGATTTGTTCGCTATTTCGGAACTCCACGTGATTAATTTCAATTAAATTTTGTCGTCGGATAGTTCGAGAAGAAAGAAAGGAGGAATGAACCCGTTAATTTATCGGATATCTCTGATAAAATGGACGGTTTACAGATAATCAATTTCAAATTGGAATGTATTGTTACATAATGCAAAAATGTGTATTAATCATTAATACATTATTTTGTAGAATCATTTCCTTGTTACCAAAAATTGAACGTAGATCTTTTACTTAAAGAAGTCATATTTTTATATAAAAAATTTCATATAAATATTTCTTTGTTAAATGTGATGATGGTGAAACTGTAGTTCAAATATTTGTTAGGTATAACTAAGATTCTATCGTTAACTTCAGTACAAAAATTTAGATAATAATCGATAGAATCAACTGCCTTTGTTTACAACGTAAGAAAATAATCAGTATGATCTCTCGTGTATATATTTTTGTGATATTGCAATATAATTGTTTAATGTTGTCTCACCGACCTAATCATCACTGCGTCACTGCTTCATTATGGCACTACAACATGATGGCACTACAACACGATGGCACTACAACACGATTGCATTACGTCACGACGACACCTAATAGCAAAAAATATTCCAACAAATTAATTTTCTATCTATGTTGATACCATAAATTATTTTGAATTATTTCGTACATTTTATATATTTGTCATATATTTTATAATATTTAAATTATATTATATAATTTCAGCACGGCACCTAGTAACAAAAATATTACAAAATATGTTAAAAATGTCTTTAAAAAATATTATTACATTCACTGTCATACACGAAGTATATTCCTGGAAGTTTCATATTTATGAAACTTTTCAAACGATTATTACAAGTAAATGAAAATTTAATTAAGTATCATTGATTATTATTATAAACCTTAAAAATTTTAATCATAAAAGGTGTTTTAAAGTAATTACAAAGTACTTTTTTAATCATACCTATATTTTCCTTTCATATCCTCGAATTGCTATGAAAAATAACAAACGAAATATTTCATAGTCCTTGCTTTCGTTTTAACCGACGAAAATTAAAAAGTACTGGAAAAAAAGTCTCCACAGTTTTAACTGGAGACATCAGCGCCCCTTCTAAACAACAAAAAGAAAGAAACGAATTAAAATACAAAAAAGAAGACAGATAAATTACACGAAAAAGATAAAAGGAAAGTTATAAAAAAAAATAGGAAATAAAGGGAAAAGCGTCGGGGCCCCAACGAAGGGATAAATCCTGATCGATAACCAAGATCTAGGGAATTTCCAAGGCAGAGTTGGGCACCGTGGGCACTATGCAGGAGCGAGTGTGTATGTAAGAGTATGCGTGAGATGCGAACCGCGGAAGAGTCTGCGGCGTCTGGCCGCATAGTAAACACAAAAGATGAGCCTCAAGCTCGGCAACGTGCGCGACGCCGGAGCGAGCCTTTTCCACTGAGCACCAACAACCGGCCAACATCAAGTGGTTCGCGATGCAAGCGGGGCCCCGACTCTGATTACTGCCAGGCTGAGAAACCGGCGCATATCTCGCAGATATGCTTCGCACCACCGGTGAGTATTAAATGCCACCCAACAGTCCCTTCCCAGTCCGCGGTTGTTAAACTAACGAAATAAAAAAAAAAAAAAACCGACGTTCCACCGTACTAGAAAAAACAGGTGCCACACCACCTCGCATCTGTTATCTATTATTCCTCTTCCCCTCTAACCGAACTTGCCTGAAAATGTACACTTGTTCTTGCATTTCTTGCTCCCTTTTGTGTTAACATATTTGTATTTGCGGTAAAGAGGCACGGTGGGTGCCACTGGCGACGAAGAAACGTCTGAAAAGAAAAGAAAAAACCACATTGAAGTATTTAATTTACTGAATTTTAAAATTTATGGAATTATGTTGTGTTAATTTGTGGATATTGATAAATTTATTGATCGATAAACGCGATGGAAAGAATGTTTAATTACAAGTGTATGAGAAGTTCGAAAGAATAAATAAGCTTGGGAGGAATATCTATAATTTGAATTTCCATTCTTACAGCCTTTCATGTATTCACACCGTGTCACTAGTTTCACTGGCAAAGAACAAACGTTATCGGCGAAAGAAAGAGATTTGTCGAACCGTTACAAATATTGTATTTTAAAAGCTTGCAAACGTTGTACGATGCTTCAAATTTTATTGATCAATAAACGCGATTGTTGAACATTTAAATAAATAATTGCAGGTTCATAAATATTTGTGAAGAGTTAATAAGTTTAGAACAGTTAATAAATAACTTGAGTTTCCACGCTTAAAGTTTCTTGTTTGAATTTACATTTGTATTTGTATTATAAGCGATACGATAGTATCTCTAGCCAAGAGTATATCTTATTCCATAAAGGAAAAATCTTATTAATCGTTTTATCTATTACATATTAGAAATGTATAATATTAAAATAAAAAAAATACGCTTATTCAATTCATTTGCTGTAAATAAAAATTGTTTAATTGCATATAAAAAATGAATGATACATTTAAAGTTAATAAAAATTCGTGGAAATGTTATATTTACAATACTTTGGTAACAAAAATTCATGGCACTCAAAATTTAATCTTAAAATAAACGAGATTGGAACTATTAGATGATTGTATATTTATAAACAACACCCCAACAAATCTGGGCACATAAATAAAAGCATTCGAATTCTAATCCTCAGAAATTGTCTTCCCACCTTTGTAACTGACCAATTTCTATGATACGCCCCATCCCTCTTTCCTTCTCCCCTTTCACCTTCATCGATTCCTAGGAAGGATTTTCCGTTTGGATTCAAAGATTTACGGGACTTCTTTATCCTGCTCTATTTTCCTTTACTACAACAAAACGTTACTACTACTACTATTACTATTACTATTACGTTATTTCTCAGAAATATTTTATCCCGATGTTTATTGTGCATGCACGTAGTACCCATGCACACGCGCAGTGGACGTGCATTAATAATTTTATGGCAATTTTTTAAATTCGCCGAGGAATAATAAATTATAATGATTGCACCTCGAAGGGCAGAAATGTTTTATTTTTATTCAAGGGCGTCAAACAGTTCCAGGCACTTGAGCTCTCGCCGATCATTTTTATCGAATAAAATTTATTATACCGAACTCCGAGACGTTGAAGTGTGCATTCAACGGAAATAAATCACTATACTTAGAAAATGACCGTTATTAAATTCCTTCTTTTAATTTCCAAAAACAATTTCCAAACAATGGCCACGAATTTTTGCTTTCCCCGAGCTTCATTCACCTTTTCTCAAATTAAAGTGAAAAAAGAACAAACAGAAACAAAAGGGACTATTTAAAAGTACAATTTATGGACATTAATTACCAAAGCATTATTTCAATAACAAAATTTCTCCTATTTTTCCAAAAGTGAAACCGAAAAAGGAAAGTTCCCTTTCCTTGCTAAAAGAATCCATTCATTAATTAAACAATTAAATACTTTTAAAATGTTCGCACTGTCCAATCTTATTAATATATAAGATATGTTAAAGATTCAATATTACAATTCGATTCAATTCATTCATTAGTTAATAAGATTCTACTGAATTTTTTAATAAGGGTTTTTCAGCCAAATAAACATCCGCTCCAGTGAAATAGATGCAAAGTACAAGCAATATTACGTATATATATATAAAATGATGCAACAAATCATGAAGTAAAATATATATATATATACTAATGTCGAATGGATTTCGTTGTCCTGAGTTTGGAGAAAAATGAAACGCGACACGACACCTTTGCACTTCCCTTTTCTGGCGCGGGACTTACGTGTAAGGAACGTCAGTCCGAGCGACTGTTCTCTTGTTATTAGTTCGCGTTAGTAAGCTAGTATTCGCACGCGTATCGTCAAGTCAGCGTCAGATTCAAAAGCCTGCCCAGCTCCGGGAGCTTTGAGGAAGGACCGTTATGTGACAACGAAAATGACGGTCCTCGCTCGTCGCGCGTTCCACTGCTCGCCGTCCAAATACGTCCCTCTTATTTTCGTGTGATAACGAGGATTTTCGATGTGAAACTGCTGCTGCTGCTCCTAGACAAATGAATATTCATTATCTTAGTCAGTATTTTAGGCAGTTATCTTATTCTTCTTTTTTCACCTCTTTCCTCTCTATTTCTTCTTTTTATCGTACCATGTGGATGGTACATATTTGTATCTATAAGAAAAAGATTATATTTAAAATCATGTATTTTATATATTTAAAATCAAATATTTTAATATCATTTTTTATGTCTATAAAAGATAACATTTCACAAATATGTATGGTAAAATTGTAATTAATATTTTATATTGCTTTGTAATACCTTGATATTATTTAAAAATTTGCACTTAATTATTGTTATATTATATAGTAATTATCTGAATTACAAATATTATATCGAATTGGAATTGTTTTATTTATGTTATAAACAATGGTAATAACTTTTTACACGATCATTGTAAATATTATTCAATGAAATTTATCATTACTCCAGATAAATATTATTTTGCAAATAATGCGAATTTAATATTGGATATTAAAGTGTAATATCAAATCTGTTTGATAAATAAAAAATATATTTTCAATCATTTTATTTAAAGTCATTAAATCGGAACAATGCCATTAATTAACTTGTTTTTAAAGGTTATTATTTTTATTGTGTGATTATGATCAATTAAACATATTTAGTGTAATTTTGATCACCACTGTCATTGAATTATATAAACAGAATATTGAGCGTTGGTGCCTTCAGTGTAAGGTGGTAGCAAGTTAAGTTTTTAAATCAAGACAAAGGTTCCTGTTAATATCGCAAAATTCTGTTATATTAGTTGAGTAAAGTATTCAAAATATTTCTATCTTGAATAGATTTAAATTTTTGTCATTGAAATTGGTATTTATAAATAAAAAAAAACTAATTTATTGATATATAATTATATACAAGTTTTAGAATTCATTATTAGACTGCTAAATATATATTTTTTTAATGTTAATCTGCTTCAAAGGTATTTTTTGAACAATTGTTAAAATATTTTTTTACCAGTTAAAAAAATTTTTTTTTTACTAATTTGAAATAAATAAACAATTAAATAAAATTAAAAAGTAATTAATAAAAAAAAAAGAAATAATTAATACTAATTAAATTTCTATTTAATAATTATTAGCCTTTTTTCTTATTAATGTTATATTATTATTATATTATACATATATAATAAATAATATAAAAAAAATTAATAAAACAAGAAAAAAGATAAAAAAATATAATATAAATTATGTAAATAATTAATTTATTAGATTAAAATCAAAAATCATATTTGCCCGAACTAGGTTATGTTCGATCCTTAACTAAGCGCCACACAATTAATTTCAATTTTGAACACTTGTATGGCCGAATAATTCTGCTATACGGTAAAAATACCCATTTCAATGAATTAAACATGTGGTTATATTAAAAATAAAGTCAAATCATAACAAATTAATAAAAAAAAAAAAAAAAACGTCCATTCTCGTTTAGCTATCAACTTGATATTTTTCCGTGTAAATTATCGATAAAAGATAGAGATTACAAATAAAGCCGTTGGGCAACCAATCGCGAATACAAATAATTGAAACGTACTTAAGATAATTCAAACTGAATTGTCTTCAGGGTAGCGAGGGAAGAGGCTCAGTGATCGCAGGCAAAATCGGGCCGCGGGATTCCAAAAAATGGAAACGATCGACATTATCAACAAGAAGGACGTAATCCGAGTGACGGACTCGTCGGATCTGCCGAAATTCATCGAATGGAACGTGGATATGAATGTAAACGTCCCGAGCTCCGTCGGGTCGAAATTATTGCTCAGGCTACGGTGGATCGCCGTATCCGTTGGTATCGTCGCCATCGCAATACTTTTCTGGCAAATAAAAAGTGAAATTGACGAGATGCGTTTGCAGGTAACGAATGCAAATCACCGTTCTTTCGAAATCGTACCGCAATTTAAAAGCCAAGCTCGGCGTGAAGTTGCCGTTAGATGAAATGCGCGCGCAACCGCGCGAATATTTCAATGTCGAGTGAAATTGAATTGCATGACCTAACAGATTTTCAAAGAAAAAATTTAACTAAATGGAATTAAAATAAATTTCCACGTTAATCGTTAAAGGGAAGTTGAGAATACAAATGTTCTCTAAATACAATGTGAAAAAAGTTGTCATTTTATTTTATATATTATTTCATTTTTATGTCCTTTATGTTTATGTTTATCTTTCATGTTAAAAAAAGTGCAAGTCAAGTTTTTATTTAAAATGTAGAATATTTAAATAATTAAGTAAAATAACTTTCTAATAAACCGTATGAAATATTGATAATTCTGAACAATTAATCGTTTTATATATAATACTTTTTCTATTTGTAGTATAATGAAAAAGAATTAAAAAAATAAAATTATCTCTTCAGATTCACCTTCATTCTCATGCCATTGAATGAATATGTCATGAGGTCATCCAATTCAAATTTACGTACAAAAAGTAAACAATAATATATCAGATAACATGGAACGGTGGTCAGTTATACAGTTTCACACTCATGATGAAAATTATCTCTCATAAGTGTTTATTTCTCATCTACTGACTTATAAAATAAAACCGAGTCATAGATAAGAGTGAACTAGAAAAATAAGCTAGATTAAAGTATGCCACTTATGTGATTCTTTCACATTGTTATTACGTATAACTTTTTATTTCCATCATATTTGTAATAAAAATATAATCATTATGTATCAAACAGAATAATTGTAATGCTGAAGTAGCAATACTTTTATTAGTAAAATAATGAAAAATTAATTTGTCTAGAGATTATGAAAAAAATATATATTATATATATTACTTATTACACATGGCAAAGACCTTTGTCTTTGAAAAAAGATTTTTTATTTGTTTTACACTTTCAAGGACATAAAAAGGGAATTAAATATAAAACAAAGAACCCTAATTTCCTACACTGAGAAAAAAAGATATATCACAAATTACTATTTTTTGTATCAATTTGAGGATATATTGGAAAAGTAATTATTTCTACTGTTAATAATAGTAAAATTTAAAAGTCATGTAGTAAATATTAATAGAAAAGTACTACAAATTGCTTTGATAATGATCATTTTTACTATTTTTAATAGTAAAATTTTTCACTCTTCAGAGATATCCTCAAATGAATATAAATTGTTTTCAATTTTACTATTACTTTTTTCTCAGTGTAATAATAAGAAATATTCCTATGTCTAATCCAGTTATATATATATATATATATATTTCTAGAATATCAACAAAATGTGAATCTCCCGAGAATATACTACGAATATTACCTTGGCGCAATCCGAATATTTTTAGAATGTACCAAAAATATTTTTTTAGATTTGTTAGAAGTCATGTCTTGTTTTTTTAGATCCACGACACAAACAGACAATTGAAAACCCTGCAGTGGGAACATGAAAAATTGAATCTGCAATACGTCAGAGTGTTTAGTACAATGGAACGAGTGCAATCCAATTGTGAACGTTTGCAAAAGTCAGCGGCGAGTGCTCACTTGATCACGGGGATGGTCAGTTATTTGCAAAGGCAATCTAAAGTAAACGACAGGCGTGAAAAAGAGATAAAGAATGATATTACAAATACGGATAAAGAGCGTGCGACTCGCGCCCGAAGGTCACTGACGTATGAGACCCCGAAGCGCAATCTAACGACGATCGCGCGACTCGAAACTATAGTGCAGGGTGACGAGCTTGACACTTATCGAAGCACTAGAATGAGAAGGGACGAGGGAAGAGGTAAAAAGCGGACCAAAATGAAACGGAGGCCCAAACGCAGTTGCGGGCGATTGGGTATATTTAGACAAATTCATATCATTTCAAATAAATGAAATTTTACACATGCATATACACACACAAGGTTGCTTTGATAGTTTGTATTTCGAAAGATGGAGAAAATTACTTTTTTTTTTTTCTTTCCATACCAGTCAACAACGTTTTACCCTAATTTCATACATTTAAATTAGTGCAGTTATCCAAATAATACATTGTTAAAGTAGCGAGTGATGCAAATTATTCTACCACTTATTTTTAAAGACAAACAATTAAAAATAATTAAAAATATTGCTCTTTTCTCAAAATTTGCTCACCTTTGTATGAAACTCACTGATACAGACTCCAAGATTTAAATCAATTCAAATTTGATTAATTTGACATGAATTGAATTTGTATTAAATGAATTTGCAAATGTTGTCCAAGTGTTTGGAAAGGTAACAAACGAATCTTCCACTTACAATAGTACAAATATGTTAATACTATATAAATAAATTTACATCAATTAAAAATATATGAAATGAACAAAAAACATAATTATATGCAAACTATATGAAAATTCAAGAGGAATAAGATAAGACGTTAAGAGGATTACTTTAAAGCTCAAAAGAAATTCCTCCAAATTTGACATTCTCTATTATTAAACACTTTTAGCTTTTTCGGAAAAACAGCCACAGTTACTTTGACAATATTTAATCATGACTTATTAAAAATAATATAATATAAAAATTGAAACGCCCGATATATTAAGATGCAAATAATTTTGTTTAGTTCCACTGACGGCCACTTTCCTTGGCGCTGTGCCAGAGCAACATGTGATAGACTCAGGTAGTTAGTATCATCCTCGCTATCAACAAAATCAAAACCAACAACGCGGTTTCTTTTGCTTTCGTACTTTTCTCGTCGCAATTATATATACTAATTCAATCCAATTTTTCAGCTCACATTGGACCGTGGGTAAAAAGTATTAAAAACGAATCAAAATACAGTTTCAATAAATTTCATCTAGTCGACGACAGGAAAGCCATCGAAGTCACTGTGGATGGATTGTATATGATCTCTGCACAAGTAATAATCTTGCAGTAATCAAATACGCATCGAATTTTGCTTTAATGCAAAAACATTCCAACAAACAATGACTCCATTTTTGTACGCAGATATATTATTTCGGGGATTTCACTCACCATTCGTACTGGATTTTGCTAAACGCAGAGGGTGCTTCTGCCACGCAAAAGCTCGTTAAATGCGCCGCTGTGTCGGCCATCTCCGACCGAGAAGTGTCTTGCTACACGAGCATAGTCTTAACGTTGAACAAGGGTGATCGAATTTATGTTCAGCAACAGGAACGTGGCAGGTACACCACAACTCTATTTATTTTGGTTTCCACATATGACAGTTTATATTAATAGGGTGTGCGCAGTGGTAGGGTCACGATTTCAATATACAATTAGATCTGTAAAATTAACTTTGTTAAATTGTAAAGAAAATGTGCAAAATACAATGAGAGAAAGATTATACTCTTCTCTTGTTTTTCAAATGAAAAATTTTCATCTGCACGTAGAGAAAAGAATATTAAAAATTAAGAAACCAGAGATTACAAATTTTAACAAACCGAATTCTAATTTTTGGCAAACATTTTATTTTATGTTTTTTCCGTTGGATGTCGCTATTCATCAGTGTCGCTAACCCATTGCCTATGTTGTTCATGAACCAATTATTGAACAGTTTACTAAAATTTAATAAACAGATTGTTAAATTATATGAAACTGCATAGAATTACTATTATTAATAAACTAAGTTAACAAATTTTAATGAACTAGTTTTCTATATAATGGTGTTCTGTAAGTATAATGCCAAAGTAGTAAACTTTTCATTAAAAATTGATATTTTTTTCTCTCCGTGTGGAATGAAAGTTTTCAGATAAATTGTCTCAATCGAACATTTACAGGTAAAAGCAAATAACGCAGGAAAAAACATTCAAATTTTTGTACGTTTAGAATGAAGTACAGAATTAAATGTAAAATACATGAACTTTAGAATTTGACAATAATTTACAATGTTTCAGATTGATCAACCTGCGCGAAGGTTACAGCTACATACAATTTGTGCTGTTGTCAAGCGACGTGAAGCGACGATATTAAGACTTCGTTTTATGAAAGAAACTATGTGATGATTATACAATGTAAATAATTGACAATAACGTACTTGATTGTAATTAAAACAAAAAAAAAAGGATACAATTTTTTGTAAATTGCCATTGTTATGTGCCAAAAAATCGGCGTTGTAATTCGCATTTTTGTGCATTGCAATATTAATTTTTATATTGTTTTTTATAAATAAATTACTTTTTAAAAATTTTATAACATATTAATTTAAACACATCCGCACACACATATATATTAAATTAAAAAACATGTTATTGATTTAAAAAAAGCAGTATTATTTTATATTTTAGGGCACGCACAATGTTATTTATTTCTAATTCTTACCTGAATTTAAAGGATGCAATATATAATTTCAATTCGATTTTGACTTTTGTCTTTCTTTTAATGCAACAAAAATTCTCGTTTAATTATATACATAATAATATAATTTAAATTTAAAATAATGAAAATTAAAAGTAAAAGACTTTTTTTTATATAGAATTACAACTGAACAGAATATAAATATTTCACTTGTTTCAATTATAATATACACTCATCTATCACTTTTGTTTCCAAAAAAGTCTATTAAAATATTTCAATTATCTCAAATTATATACATATAAAAAATAACTATAATCAGCAAAAATGTTTAAATTCATTAGGAAAGTTTTAATAATTTCGGAGCACTCTTCTTCTAAAACACAGATAACTAGGTGAAGAGATGAGTGTACAAAACTTTACAAATCTTACAAAACACTTGAGATATATGTAAAAGGATAGATGCATCTGTACCTAAAATCATTGTGGGAATAAAAAATGAATAAGTCACATATAGAAAACTGGACATTTCCTTTTATTGCAGATAAAAAAGTTAACAAGTATACCTTGGTAAGACTTAAAAGTTTAGACTGTAAATGTCAGTCGAAGCTGTGCAACAACAGCGTCCCGAAGCGGTTCCGTGGGGGACCTGCGAGGACCACCTTGTGATACCTTTTAGCAGCCAGTCATGTGGCAGCAAGGCTCGTTCGCAAACGTCAAACGAGATTCATAATCGTTCTTCGTCTCTCCCTTCCCTTCACATCATCAGCCTAAAGAGATAAATTATTGATGAATACAAAATTGAACGTCGGTTCAACGCAATGGTAATAATTATCCAAATAATCCTCAACCTAGTCGCGATTTGTCAAAAACCTTACGTCAAAAAATTCAATTTGCCTTGCTCGTTGGCCTTACATTTGATTGCCTTTAACATTATACTGAGCCCAAGTTCCCTTTCGCCTTTACATTTTTATTGCATATATTATCATTATTATTTTACTTATTTATCACTATTGTTATTATTAGGTTTTGATAATAATTATTAAACGTTTTATACGAATCAATATGCACATTGCTTTCAGTCCCTCAAAGACTATATATTGTTTGTCTTAAAGTGGAGCTTTTTGAATTCATAAACATTTTTCAGGCAAATTAAATATTATTCGTGTTTCGCTTGTCTCGTTTCGTTTTTCTTTCTGTTAAAACCGAATTTGAAACATAATGGCACAAAATCAGTACAATTTAAATTTGGCAACTCGTGAGAAATTTAATTAAAATATATATAATATATATATGCGTGTATATTTGTATATACAGCGTGTTTTTTTGATTTGATTTGGATATACATTTATACGTATAATAGAATCTACTAGTTTGGTTCGTTCGCTTCGTACAAAAAAGAACGATAGATATTGTTTTGTGTTTACTCACCTGATTGTTTGGTACGAGGATAACTCGAACGTTTGATTATTCATTGAGTTTTAACATTGTTTTGTGCCATTAGCGACACTCTATCTTTTTATATTCGTTTCGTTTTATCCCCCTTTTGATTTATTCTGTGACTTTATTTAACTTATTTTTTTTTTCTTCGTCGTGAATTGTAAAGACTCGACAGAAACAATATCGTTCAATTCGCAGACCAGCTATTGGCTGGTTAATTTTGGGAGACGGATCTTTTGCGTTTTGGAATGCAAAAAAAGGAAAATTGGTCGATTTAACGCAGTCGTGTAGATTTAGTAGTTTCCATTTTTCTGCTGTTCTTTGATTTTTTTTTTTTTTTTGTATAAATTTGCACAACTCGTACTCTGGCTTGTATTTGTGATTTTTAGAAAATTATTTTCTTTTAAATTCTGAAGTAAGTTCTTCGAATCCCATAAATTACACAGAATTGTAATTAAATGTAGAAAATAAGAATTATATTGTTGAATCTATGTGAAATACAACAAGAACTTGTGAGGAGACTTTTATTTTTATTTTAATTTACTCAATATTTATTTATTATTTAGTTTATGTTTGTAAAGTTAATTAAAAAATATATAATTATAATATTGTGTGTACAATGTTATATTTTATACACACTGAAAAAAGTATTTAATAATATAAAAATTATATTCAATTCTTGTTTATAGGGATTCGCGTAAAGTTCATTTTATTATTTCAGCATATTGAATTTTAATGTATTTTTCAATTTTGATTATAATTGAAAATGCAATTGATAGAACTGAAATAAAAATTAATTTTTTCAAGTTGCACCTACAGCAAACAACAATAAACTGTAATTAGATAACGTTACTTCATGATATATTATAAATAAACAAATAGACACACTTACATGAACTAAAAATTGCGAAAATATAACCTTAACCTATTCCCGTTAATCTCATGGCGGCCTGAACGCAGTACGCATTAAAAAAAAATGTGTTTGCACTTAATAAATAACTAATCACGTTTTCTATCGAAAAACACATATTTGATGATCAAAATGTACTGTTTTTAACCGAAATATCACAATTCCTGTTTCGTTATATCTTTTTTTACTTAACTAACGAACGTGTAACCGTTTTTTTTCTCAATTTGGTTGTGTTCCAGAATATCGCGTACGCCGACGGGTCACGTGACTACTCTGCGCAACCACCGGCCGCGCGCACATAAGAGATATTGGCGGGAATCGGTTAAACTACTGCTATGTATTCCTGGTAAAAAAAAAATTCTATTAAAATTGAATGAGATTGAATCGTACTTTGTCTACGATAATTTCCCAACTGGAACTTATGAAAATTATTTTTAAAATAATTTTTTTATTATTTAACTTTTTAAATTATATTTGAAAAAATATTTTTCGATTTTGTTGAAAAATTAATCCCACTTTTGAATCTCTTCTCTGTTCATATGTAATCCTGTTTATTTCTATACTGTTTTTCACTTTTATATTGTATTGTACATAGGAAACTAGTGTATTTTTCTTCTTTACTTTTTTATATAATATAACAAACATTAATCAACACTTTTGTATTTATCAGTAAGATAACTTGATACTGTTCATATCAAGAATTATAATTAACAAACATTTGCTTTTATATCGATCAATTAATATATGTCAATTTTCAAATTAATTTTTTTCTCGTTTATTACAGGGGCTTGCTGCGTTGTACTATAAAAATGCTTATAATTTGAATACAATGATATTTAATAAATTTGAGATAGGTATATCCAATTCACTTTTATCAAAATAAAATTATTTTGTTTGCACTTGTAAATTATGGGTACCTAGACAGGTTAAATACATTTCACTATAAAATATTTAGTTTCAATTCGTTATTTTTTATAATAAAATTTTATCGTCAATGATTTAGATAATATTTAATATTTGCATGCTGATAGGATGCTTAGAACACTCATAATTTGACAGTATATTTGATATGAAAAGAAATATAACTTCAAGATTCTAAACATATAGGAGTATGTGTGAACAATATCATGCATCGACAGAACGTTTGTTTGCAAGAGCAATAAAAATGACTTAAGTACACTTTAATTAAATATTCTATCTAAAATTAAACATATATCTGTACCTAAGTGTATTTAATTTTTTTCATTTTATCATCGCCTGAGTGCCCACATTTAGGGTAACAACAAAATTTCCATTTCTCTTACAATAAATATGAACAAACATAAAAACATTTTTCTGAAAATCACGTTTCCTGACTGACAGTCTTGACTTCTCAAATTTACAAATTTTCTAATTAATTTCTTTATTTGTTTGCAAATTAACTGCAATAAAGTCATAATTACGGTTGTTATATTTTTTAGTTTAATACATAATTTTGATATAAATAAATATTCTTGAATATTACGAGGAGTGATTGAAAAGATTTAAAGCTGATGCCAGCAATGACCTGGAAGTGAATGGTGTGAAAGAGAGTAGTAGTACCCTCTCGCGAGGGAGTAGTACCCCAGTGAGTGAAGACTTATAATCCCGTTATAGCGGATTAGTGAGTTTGCATACTAAAAGAAAACATAAAACACATTTTAAATAAAACTTTGTTTTAAACTCGAGGAAAAGCTTGAGAAAAGAATTCCTTTAATGTTCGCGTGAAAGTGTAAGTGTAAAAAAAAAAAATTTTAATTCTAACACTATCTACCACTTACTTCTATCTAAATTAAACATTTGACAAAAGAAGTCTAACATGGAAATTGAAAACATCTAGGAATACTTCCAAAAGTGAAAACCCATCTACAGTGAGGATACGTTCAGTTCGTCTGATAATAATGTCACGTTGAAATTCCAAATTCAGTCTTAGAACCTTACAATTACACCTCGTATAAAAAAGTATGCTCTTTTAGTATACGCAGAAAACCCCTATAAGATTCACCATTTCCTTCTTCCAAAAAAATGTTATAGAACTTAAAATCCTCTTTTAAATATTACAAAAAACATATCTATAATCAAAAAATTTAATTAATTTAAATATTTATGCTTAAGGCATGTAAGTGAAGAACTTATTAAACGCTTGTTCTTGAAGTTATTCGCATTTTAAAAATAGTTTTCCTCAGTGCACTAATCACTGTGTGTCCAATGACACCGCATGTTTACAAAGTCTTTCATCCAATGTGGGAATCCTTACAAGTTTTAATCTACTGTAATATCATTATAAAATAACGGACAATAACAGGTAACATCGAAAAAACTTTACGTCAGAAAGAAATTTGAAGTATTGAAAATGGAACGGTATGAACGCATGCATCATTGTCATCTCAATTTTGTTCATTACGAATCAACTTTGGGATCTCCTTGCTGGTTACCGTGATATTCTTATTTCTCTCTTTCTTGTTCAATTTCAATTCTGAGTTAGTCAGGTTGTTGCATTGCCTGTGAAATAAACTGAATAATATTCGTGAGGCTTGTGAAATTGGCAACCAAGTTTCATTCTCTTATAACACTTATACTTTATACAACTTATAGTGATTACATTAATAAGTTATGACATGCCGGCACGCCACGTCTTCCTTATCATCAATTCGAACTCATATATACTTCAACAAATTATTTATCAGACTGCAATTACTCGGCATCTTATTGTTAAAACTATCTGATCGTAAAACAATACATATATATATACAGTATAAGAATAGAATACTGAATTTGGTACTTTTTTTAAGAAATAATTTGTGTGAAGGTATATATTAATTCAGTTAAAAAAAAAATAAATATTCGTAACTTTATATGATAAAACTTAATCACCCAAAAACCTACCAATGGTCATAAATTATACATTTACCTTTGTGCATAATAAAGCTAAGGGACTTGAGTAAGAAATATGAAACAAAACAGAGCTAAAGGGCACAAATTTATCTATATCTTAACAATTAAGAACAAACAAAGAAAAAAATTGCAGATAAAAAAGAGGCAACCGTTTTGACCAAATATTATACCTACTCTTGTTCTCTCGCAAGCTTAGCTCTATTTTGAGCAGCTTTGAGACGTCGGCGTCCTCTTTATAATGTACTTTGAAAACACTCAAAGGTGAATAATCAAGAGAAACGTACTGCATTTGATATTTTTGTTTCATGATTTCTTTTATTACTATCTTCCTTATTATTATTATTATTATTATTATTATTATTATTATTATTATTTTTCAACTTTCATTCTCCGCATTTTTGTGTCTTTCATTTCATTTGTTTGCTTGTTGGAACCTTGCTTTTTCTTTTAGTTGCGTCTTAAACGTTACAATGTGTCTATTTGTACTAGTCCTAGGTTGAATAACACTAACAACAATTTTACGGGGCAAAAATGAAATGCTCTAAAACCGCAACCAGAGGAATAATTCTGTCGAGCTTGTTCATCAAAATACTATGCGTGTCGTCTCAAATTATCATTAACATACTCATCACTTTTATTTTTCCCGTGGCCTCAACTTTCTCATCACCCTCTTTTTTTTTAAAATCATCAACTACTATACATTCAAATTACAGACAACTTTCGTCACTATGTTTATAGGAGTAATCATAAAAATCGTTAT
Organism: Leptoteleia sp. ZL-2020; assembly: GCA_022817305.1. Lineage (NCBI taxonomy): Eukaryota > Metazoa > Arthropoda > Insecta > Hymenoptera > Scelionidae > Leptoteleia > Leptoteleia sp. ZL-2020. The sequence continues at coordinate 18,768 of JABFPN010001027.1, forward strand.
AGTTAACCATAATATCAATAGTTATTTTAATATACGTGTATGCGTGTTGATATATAAATATATATAAATCTTTAAATATACATATATATATATGTATATATGGGTGGTACACGTCAGTCATTCACAACAGAACGTTGCCATTCATTCTCAATTTGTCGACGTGGTATCGATCGAGTTGATGTTAAAAAAAAGAAGAATAAAAGGCAAGAGAAGAAAAAAAAAGAAAAAAAATAATTTATAGAGATGGTAATGATGAATTGAACATTGCTCCCGTTAAACCTCGACCAATGTCATCGGTCGACAAATTGATACAAAAACAATTCTCAAATGTACAACTAACTTTCCACTTTCAGTACATGAACAGAATGAACAAAGAGAGGAAAAACAAATAGGAGGAACTCAAACTGTACAGACCAATGCTTAACGTCTACCCTAACAAGTCACTCCTTACTGTTATTATTATTATTATTATTATTATTATTAATAATATTAATTCTTTATAGTGATAATGATCGCAATAAAACAGCTTTCTTCGTACGCAGCGTATAAGAATAAGAGATGGGGAAGAAAGTGTAAAGGGGCTCGGGAGAGCTTAACAGAAATAAATTAAAATTTACTGCAGCGTGAGGATTGTGTATAATTAATTGCAGAATGTCGCTGACAACTTTGGCGAGAATTAACTCAATGTCTCCACTTTTAACTTTCCTATCATTGTATTGTATTGTTTGGCATTGCATTTTATTTTCAGTTACTTTTGTCTGTTTCGTTCTTTAGCTTTAATCGAATCACACTCTTCGGTTGTGTTCGGACAAATCTTCCGACAAGTCGTTACAAAGTAATGTCCAGTGTGCCAAAATTTAACTTCCTATCCCTTCGTCCGATTAAGTTTCTCATCATTATACTGTTGCAAAGAAATTGTTGAAGGATACATTATAAGCGAGCAACTTGGTGGATTTGGCTGCGCGTTGATTAAATCTCATTGCGACGACTTACAGGGCGCTCTCTTCAAACCACTACCAATCGACGTACGGTTGAATTTAGTTGAGATCATCATGGTGTCTCATACCCCGGTACCGGCAATTCGACATTAATTTACAATTAAGTTAACGCAACGATTAATTTACACTTTCAATACACCCTGCAAATCTGTCCGACATAAATATAATTATGGTAATTTAACACTAACTAACAACTATAATCCTAACTGCTTTTTTGTTCTTTTATATTTATATTTTCATCGGAGTCTCGCAATTATATATATATAGATATATATATATATATATATAACTTATGTTCAGTAAAAATTTTTAATGATAAAAACGCTTCTTTTTTTTTGAGCTAGCCTAATTATCGTTTCATTTCATTATGCTTTCACTTGATATGAAAAAGTAATTGCAAATTCATGATATAAATATGTTTGTGGTTCTGTTTTTTTCTCCATTTTTTTTTTTTTTGTACAATTTCTCTTTAATCTTACTTAACGTTTATCGGTATTAAGCCAATAGAGCACTTATGCTAAAATGAAGTTTTGGTAAAGTCGTTTTGATCCGTTTGAACAAAGTTTAGCTTAAATTTTGACATGGATTAGTACTTACCATAATCCTGCTTTCCGTATGTGCTTTGTGTTGCATAGTCTGGAAAAACGAGATTAGGTATTTTAGTCGGTTGAAAAATTGGGAGAGTGAAAATTTCAAGGTGAGTGTAATAAAGTGAGAAGTGATGATACCTGCAGCTTCTTTGCCATAACCGTATGGATCAGTGCCGAAGCCGCCAGATGCTACTGCAGGGGGAGCACCACCACCATACCGGGCATCTGAGGCAACAGCCGAGTAATCCTAAAAAAATATCAAAAGCGTATAAATATTTAACACTGAAGTCAATCAATCATTAAATTGTTTAATGATTCTTCTTTACTTTTATTAATATATTTTTCTTTTTACTTTTTATTAATATTTTTTTATTTAAACAAATTTATATATTGACAAGAAAAATTATTTATACAAGTAACTGAAGTTACTAAATAAATTAACTGTAGAATTTCTACACTGATATTTATATTTTTTTCTTGCTTGTTTTTGAGTTGAAATACATAAATGAAGAGAAAAAAAAACTGGTTTCTTTGAAATGAACTCACCAAATTAAGCAGTGGAAGCCAGTGGAAGGTATTATTTGTGTATTGGGATACAAAATAAAAGATAAAAACGAAAGATAATTAAAATTGATGAGTAAAATTTTGGAATAAAAATAATTTTTAATCAATCTAAGTTCAATGTGTCTTAAAAATTATTTTCCTTCGCAAAAATAATGAAATCAAATTAAAAAAGTAAAAAAAAATACGTGGAATGGATTTGGAAAGAATAGATTATGGAGGAAGATCGGTTATGTTCCATTAAATATATATGCACTATATATTATTTATTGCAGCATGTACTACGATTTTACTTTTTTTCAGATAAATTTAACTTTGCTCGCTTACAAACAAAAATACTTTTCTTTACTTTTTTTTTTATCATATTTATGTTCATTAAATATTACAAGCTGCAAAACTTTGAATCATAAAATAAATATAAAAAGGGCTTGCCATTATCGAATAGTAAAATTAAAGTAACTTTCAATAAAGCTGGGTTATACCTTTTGTATACACAAAGTGCACTTCTGAAACAATGTAACTATTTTTATTAATGTTCTTCTGAAGGAACTTTTGCTAATAATTGAAATTTTAAAATATTAAATTAAATATTGAACTACTTATTTCTATTGAAAGAAAACGAATCACACTGATTAAATGGACAATTTTTTTTTGCGTGTTAATTAAATATTACTACCTACCAATTTTTAATCATACTTTCTATTATTTTTCCATCAGCGCCATCTATACACCACAACATATATATATATATATATATATATATAAACAGACAAGTTATCCATAATTATACACATTGCAACAAATGTATTGTAAATGTTTTTGATGCTGAAATAAATTTGTTATACAGCAATTTTTCATTTTTATATCATATTTATACTAATGGAATATTTATACTAATATCACGTATATTATTTTCACTTCAGTTTTCTTTATATATTCCTTTTTGTCATTATGCATAGTTATATTATTTTAGCTGGAATATATGTGGTATCATCTAAAATGCGAGATTTATTTCAGGAAAGTATAATAACTTTATTATTCAAAATAAATACAATGATTGTCACAGCTTATTATTTTTCAGCTTTATGACATTGCTACAAAAGTCATCTCCATATCATGTAAAAGCATTATTTCATTTCCTTCAAATCAGTGCACTGAAGTTCTTATTATTTTAAATGTATATGACACTTACAAAATTAAACTTATTATCACACCATAAAGATGTACTTTATCATAATTATTTTCATCTCAATTCCATTTAAGTATTTCATTATAATCCTTAATTATCTTTCAACATACAAATTCTTCAATAAATTAAGCTTAACAACAAAACGGTACAATACTCGAAACAATGTCATCTTTTCAGTGCCAATAGTAATTACGAATAAAAAAAAAAGAAAAGAAAAGAAAAAGAAATAAATAAATCAGACAACAAAAATCTTATTAATTATAAAAATAATGGAGGGATTAATTGGGTAAATTATATAACGTCATTGCGCCAATATGTTTAAGATTTATTTTCATCGTTAATATCATCTCCTGTATCTTTGCTATATATAACAAGTGTAAATTCCAAATGCAAGTCCAAATATCTAACAAATTCGTTAATATATAAAACTGTCTAAATCAAATATCGTTATTGGCGCCGTTTCAATGTATTTATGCTAAAGCTTTTCTTAAAACTTAATCCTAAAAAGAAAAAAAAAAAGAAAAAAAAAAGAAAAAAAATGAAAAAAGAAAAAAAAAATTGGAGCGCTGCATCGTTGAGTTCTCCAAGTTGAGAGCCAATCTAAGCTATGGATGCTTGAGTATATTTGCAAATTGTTTGCAAAACCGATCTTCCCCTTTGTGATTTATATATATGTATGTACATATATATGCAATGGACACATAATCCAACATATTATCCTGGCATATAAGGGATTTTTTTTGTGGTTCTTTAGTAATTCCAACATACCGTAGATTGCGTGTAATCTGACGGCTGCTGATAGTTTTCATAGCCTTGATAGGCCTGCGCGAAACCCTGTTGTGCTCCGTAACCCGCACCATAACCTACTGTTTGTGGCTGCTGACCTTGTTGTCCACTAAATAAGCTAGGGGTAGCTCCGTATCCTTGACTATTTTGGGTGTTATCATGAAACGCAAACGTACCAGAATAAAATAAAAAATCTAAATACATCTTTTAATTATAATTTTTTCCCCATCCCTCCCCTTCCCCCTTAAACAGAGTGTCGAGAACACCAACTTATTTATATATTGTTTTCACTTCAATTTCTCAACAGCCATTTCGGATTATGTTCAGTTTAAGTATACGTGTAACAAAATGTAGAGTTGATTAACAAAAAAAAATGATAAGGCATGAAATTTAATTTAATATAAAACACTACTTTATAATGTATTGTACTGTTAAGAAAAAGGGTCTGTTTATTTAACGATCTATTAATGTTTTTACCAATCCTGAAGGAAGATGACAAAAACTTTGCTTCCCTTTAAGAAAAAGCATGGGTAATCAATAACCCATTTTGAGACACGATGAAATGATGTTCAATTACTATGTGCACATCCATAAAACATAAAACAACATCGTTCAAATGTCGTATTTTCTCTTTCGTTTATTTAAATTGTGAACTCTCTGCTTTTTGAGATATCAAAATGGATATATATATGTATATATAATAAAATAGTTTACGTGCAGTCGACACTCTGTTAAAAGTTCGATAAAATTTGAATACGATTAAAAGAAGTGAGAAAAACAATCTGCCTGATCAGCGTATGTTCAATGTTCATAGGGTTGTGCATTTGACCAGTCAAAGTCAGTTTGGTCAATCAACGTGAATTCAATTGACTCGAAAGGAAAAAAAAAACAGCTAGACATACAGTTGAACTCAAAAGTAAAACTAAATCAAACCAAATTCCGTTATTGACATATATTATTGATTAAATATTATTATTCGTATGTATTATATGTATATATTACTGATACGAGAAGTTCAAGGTCGTTGTCAGCAGGGTTTAACATGCATGGATTTATCTGCTTATGCAGGGAAAAAATGAAAGTTCAAACACCATTCTGTATTTTACAATCAGAACACATTTATTCTTAATACATAAAGTCTCACATTCGTAGATTATGATTATAAAAAAGGAAATGATTCTTTGTTCACTTGTTCTGTGTTTCATATATATATATTTGCAATCTGCTTATTTTTTCTTTTTTTTTTCATTACTTTTTTGTTTTTATTTCATCAAATCTCATCGTTACTTTCTGTTCAATTCATGTGTCTCTCCTTTTCTTTGATATTTCAATTTTTCTCACTCAAAGATAATACTTATTCGTAAAGTGAATCGTATCTTGTGCCGATGTTTGTTCTCGACATGCTTTTACACAAAAAATTTAAACTAACTTTACTCATAAATAATGTACAATCACAAGTACGTGTGTATATAAATATGTATATCAATATTATTATATAAAAAAGATCAACGTTAAATATTGAATGCTAAAAAGGTTTCATTTTCAAATGCTTGCTCTGAACTTCATTTTATATTTCATTAATCAATAAGAATGAGCGTTACATTTTGGATCTGTTTGAAATACAGCATATCATGCACAACGTCGATTTGTACAAATGAATCATATTTGTATATAATGTATATATATATATCTATCTATGTATCATGTTGTGTTAATTTCTTCTCTTTTTCTTTCTTTTTTCATTCAATATTTCAATATACTTCATTCAAAATATAATAAGTATTAAATAAGTATTAACATTCTGATTCGACACATTTGTTACAAGAAAAAAAAGGAAGAGTTTAAATTTGTTGAATAGCAGAAATGAACCACGCAGTCAGAGGGAGTTTGGACGTATGTATACGTATAATATATGTATATGTATAAATTCATATACATATATATTAGTTATATAAATTGTAAAACAAAAGAAAAAGCATTCGTTATCGTTACGTTAATATAATGGAAAGTCAGCAAAAAGGAAAAAGGATAATGACTTTAAATCATTGCGTCGACAATTACACAACTTACAATTCAATTATAGACATATCTATATATATATATTAATTCTAAAATTGTCATCATAGAGTAATCGTAATGGTGATAATATGATTAATCATGTTACAATGCTAATTATCTCTACTCGACGTAAATTTTCATGAGACTCACTACTCTCACTCTCTCGCACAACTTTAATCTCCTTCCTTTGCATTGAACCCATATTGCGTTTCGTAAATAGAAACAATAAATATTGCAACACAGTGGGCCGTCTCTCTCTCGCGCGCGCCTCCAAACTCCCGTTCTCATAACTTTACTTTTATTTTTTTTTTTTTTTTTTTTAATTCCTTATTCAGACATTTTTATGGAGCCTGCTAAATGTTTAAGTCAAAGTTGATCAAGCTAGTCAAGAGATTGAGTCGAATTCGACATGATCAAATGTTAATCGGCACAACCCTACTTGTAATGGTAACAGCATTGTTTACTTAACGTTACTTATACACCGGAATCCCTCACAGATTACAAATCCCCTCCATAAAATGTTCCAATTCTTTTAGATCACTTTAGTTACCAAAACAGCAAAGTAATAAAGTTTACCCCTTCTCGCTTTCAATCTTCCTTCAAATATCTCATCTCTTTTTTAAATTTATTCATTGCCCTTGAAGGGATTTCGTGAGTTCTTATCACTTCATAAACTGATAAGGATTCGAGTGTATAATGTAGCTTTCTTTTTGTATCGTTATTTAATTAATATTTATTATTATTGATTAGTTGTTGATGTTGATGGTAATGTATTTTTTTTTTCTTGTTTGTTATCTCATGTATACCGCGGTTTGGTTAAATCTATTACCTTAGTTGATTAGTATATCCATTGGCAGACTGCGCGGGAGGGGCATCGAATCTTGGCCTCTTCGGGGGACCGCTGGCGCCTGGTGGACCGCCACCGCGTTTAGCGGGACCGCCACCTCGGCCAGCTCCCCGACCGCCTGGCATAAAACCTCCTCGGCCACCTTGGCCTCCACGTGGACCACCCCTATTTTTCGGAAAAAAAAGAAAGTTTCCCCACGTTATTTCTTCATCCATTTATGGTGTACGAGAAATTTGTGATGATATTAAAGTTTAACGAATGATGATAAGCGGTGAAATGTAAAATTTATGTACTTTTTTTTTTATTGATCTTAACAATTTTTAAGATTAATAAATCAACCTTATCATATATATTATTGTTCCAAAATTAATAATTGTTAGGTAATGATAATTTAAAGTAATTGCGTGAACGTAAAATCGTGCGAAGAATAACTGATTTACAATGGTTTCTTAAAAGAATGTTACATAATTGTAATAGCCAATGAATCGTGGTGAAATGCTTGAGAAAATCATTTTTTGTTCACTTCACAATTATATTTGGTAATATGTATTACAGTATTGCGAGTGGTAGTAATTACTTTCTGAAATTACAAGTAAATCTTTAACAATTATATTGAAGAATGATTTAAGATTTGTATTTATATATTATATATTTATAGCGATTTTAGTACAAAACAATATGAAATATGTTTTAATTTTAAGTTAATTTTAATATATAATATGAATATAAGGTTTACTTGATTAAAAAAATTTCTTGAATATCCCTAATGATCAAAATACCGTAATATTTTTAACTTTTTCCAACATGCCAACTTTTTATAAATCATATCAAAACAATACCACGAGGTATATTGACTTGTGTACAATACCTCCCAACACTGTCCTTCAATAAATAATACTTCAAAACTATAATTACAACTTTAACTTTATATCCAAGTCAACATAACTTTGTAGTAGTTTTGTTGAAATATTTGTTGGTTCTTAAAAATGTTGCCTTCCTCGAATATTTGTTTCATTGCTCATAGTCCATTTTATGCCTACAGTTCTAATCAATATATTCAATGTTTATATAAAACTTGGATGTCATTAAATTTATATAATAAAATTAAATATCACCATTTAAATGACAAATTAATTTTTTTTATCAGTAATATTGATTTTATCTATACTAATGTGATAACCCGATTAATTGTGATAATGAATTTCTTTTTTTGAATATACAAAGTGTTATTTGTAGGAATAAAGGAGTGTTAATTACCATGATCCTCCCCTGCCTCCTCGGCCTCGTGGTCCACCACGACCTCTGAAACCACCACCTCCTCGGCCACCAGATTGACTGCCTTTATTAAACTCTCGTCGGTTTCCTCGGCCTCTGTAATTGCCTGCACCTCTGCTGCCACCACTCTGTGGTGGGCCACCCATTGGACCACCGCTTGGGCCACTGTTTGGACCACTGCTTGACATACTTGAATTTCCTGGTCCACTGTCATTAAATATAAAATGTCTATCAAATAACAATATCATTTATTGATTATTTTTTAAGAATTTGATACTCGAAGATTATCATAAAATAATTTTATTATTCAATATAATGAATTATAACAAAAATAATTTATCTGTATGTATATAGATATTATTCTTAATATATATTAGATATATTTCACTATTTCATTTATAATTTATTAATTTATTGATACCAATATATATTTGGTAAACAAAAAATTGAAAATCTGTCTCAAATTGGGAATATTTTAAAACTAATTAGACTTAACTGGTACTAATTATCGATTATATTGTTTTAAAGATAATCATAAAAAAATTTGTTTACAAAAATATTTATACATTATAAATCATATCATAATAATTATACAAATTTCCAGTAGAAACAATTGTTGTAGATAACACAGTAGTGAACATTATATAAATTTTCAAAAGATTTGAATAAACATAATGATAAAATTGCGTTTCATCAAGATCTTTTTTTCATTTTTTCATCTGCTAAACAATTACACAGTAGAATGCAGATAAAAAAGTACAATAGGGAACAAATGCCTATTATTTCAGGTCACATTCAAGCAGTGTATTAAATTATTATAATATAATATGTATTCCTACAATATAGAGCAGACGCTATTCAGAAATTTATGCGCCGACAGTTGAATATATCTTATGTAATATGATTAATAATAGACTGTTAAATAATAATGATTACTATTGTAAATAATAATTACCCTGGAGGGAAATGTCCTCCTCTGCCACCGCCTCCCCTAGGTAGAGCTCCACCGCCACGTCCACGCGCTCCAGGACCTCCTCCCATTGGTCCACCCCTCATACCACCACCTCTTGGAGGACCACCCCTAAAAGCAAAAAAATAATACCTTCCCATCAGCTTTTGTTCTCTTTTTTCAACATACTCATAACCATTTGTCCATTATTATTATTAAATAAATAATATCTCTATTTATATTTCAACAAAATATTTTTGTTAACATTTCGATATCAGAGTTTATCTCCGTTATCAATATTTTACTGTGACAACTGTTAAAGGGAAAATTAAATAAAAAGGGAGGATAAAATATTTTTTAATAAACATTTTTAAAAACAGAAATGGCTTAACAAAATAAAAGTAAATAAATATTATTATAGTCTAAATATTATAAAAAATTTCCTTATATTACTCTTTAATAACATTTTGTCAAAGAGAATATAATAATTAAAAATTACTAAAAAATAGTCCAAAAAACATACTCTATTTTTGTTGTCTTAAGAATGTTTTTATTTGGGACTCTGACATTGCTTGCTGACTGGCATTTAGTTTCTTTTGCTTGAATTAATTTTTTCTTTTATATATTTTTATATAATTTGTAGCACAAAGATTTGCATATCTTATAAATTTTCCAACTTTTCTGTGTTTTCAAAAGTAACTGTTTTGAAATTGCTTGACTATTAAAGATACATATCTAAAATAGCTCAAAACTTCAAATTTAATTTAGCAAGTTTGTTCAAGTTTTACGAAACTGGAATTTAATCGAAAAACTAGATTAACTTGCATTTAGATCACATAATTTAATTATGAATATTAAATTAAGCAATGTTGTATATATACATATATAATTATACACGCATTAATTTTAGACTTCTAGTGTAATCATGCACTGAAGAACATTGAAAATTAATATTTCATTAATTTATTAATTAAATTTTGAATGTCAAGGTTAAATATTCGAGATGAGTGAACTCGACTTCTGCTAAATTTATAATTATGCATTAATTACGTCTCTATTATTAAACTGCAAGAAAAAAAAAGGAAAAGAAAAGAAAAACAAAATTCCATTGATAAAAATAAATTTTAACAAAATTTTCAGTAACTCCTCCATTTTTTTATCCCGGCACATTTGGCACAACTATCTTTCTCCCAGTATAAATACGAAAAATGATTTTTACACAAATCAACTACTAACAATTAAGAACAAAATGTCAAAAATCATTTTGTTGGAATTATGCATGATATATCACATTAAAGCAGGGTACCATACACACGCACGCACACACACACACACACACACATATATATATATAAAAATACTCCTAAGCCAGTTCAAACGAATAATTAAAATAAAAGTAAAGTTTCTTTCGGAACAATTGATGAAAAAAATGTTAAAATAAATGAAAGAATAAGAAAATAAGAAGAGGAGTAATTAAAAAGTGAGATAAAAAATGAGTTCGATGTGTGTTCACCTTCCAAAGCCGCGTCCGCGCATTCCACCGCCCGGGCCACCCGGCCCACCACGTCCTCGGAAGCCTCCTCTGGGAGCTGCTGCACCATCCATGATTGTGACGGGATTCTGCGCAAGCGAAAAAAAAAAGATCGGTGATGTTGAATTAGAAAAAGGGGGGAAAAAAGAGGTTCTTCGATTTTGATCCGAAGCGACGCTAAACCACGCTCGGTCGCAAAAAGCAACGAAACGCGGGGGAATCGCACGTAAATTGTCGCCTTTTCGTTTGACGATCCGTACACCGGCACGAAATGCGACGTACTTTGAGTCGATGGATACTTACGTTCGATCGAAAAGTCGAGCCACTTCGGTGAAATTCGTCGAAGCACAATATACGCGCCAACCGCGCGTTTCCTTCGAAGCAAAATGGATGCCGGTTGCCGGAAAAAGAAGTGCGCCGTTGCCGAGTCGCCTCTCCCCACCGCCGCGCTCGCAACGCCACTCTCGGAAGCACTCGGTCGATCAAGCGCGCGTCCTTTTTCCTTTTCCCCGTCCCTTTTCATTATTATTTAACGGAATTATCGCGGCGATCGAACTTTTTTAAATCGAAATTTCGGTTTTTTGTTTATCATCGATTATTTGTCGCGTCGTTTCGTATTTTTGCTGCGGGAAACGAGCGGGTTTCCGTTGGGACGACCGAACGAATTATTTGGCGGCCGACCAATGGGAACGCGAGGAATATTTTATTGGAAGCCCGCAAATGTCTGACCTCTATTTCCAGGCCGAAACTGAGCAGTCCGTGGAAAATCGATAAATGCACGATTTGACTGCGAGAAAATTTTTCTCATTATGGATACCGGTCCGAGATTATTTTTTCGAGCAGGGAGAGGAGGAGAATTTCGATTTTATGGGGCGACCTTTTGTTTTGCGACTGTTTTGTTTTATGCATGTTCTTTATTTATGCTGCGACAGTCGAACGGTCGGTTTGACCCAATTTGCGCGGTCATTTTTAAAATTAATAAATGCGCTTTTTTATTTTTTTTTATTAAAATAAGATAATATGATAGTGTGTTTATTTTTCAATGCACATTTTTTAGGAATTATTTTATTCTTGTTTATTTAATTATATTATCGTATCTTATTTTATATATATACATATGACTGTAAATAAACTATAAATAAAATGTAAATAAAAATAACGTAATATGACATCTTGACACTTTATAACAATAAAGAAAAAAAAAATTTTCTTTCCCAATTGTTATTACAGTTATTTTTGTTATTTTGAAGAAATGTTGAAAATTTTTGGAGAAATGCATTGATTAAAATTGGATTAGGTAACTGAATAAAGATTTAAAAAAATCAATAAAATCTGATAACACTAACAGTAGACTTCTGGGATTAATTGCCAGCTGATTTAAATATATATATATATATATATATATATATATGTAGTTGAAATATTGATTTTGAGGATGGTCAGTTTTATGTCATACATTGCTGTTATAATTTCTAACTTCATGATGACAATAAATTATTATTAAACTATTGTAATAATATACCTTCTTGGATTTATAAATCATATATAAAAATGTTTTAACCATTTTTAAAACATAAATGTTTGCATTTAAAATATAGGCAAAAATTTTCTTTTACTTAAATATGGAATTTGGTATAAAAGCACACAAATAATAAATTTTGTTTAACTTTTTTCACATATATATATATTGCTTTTGAGATTATACATAATATATAAAATGTGCTTATAAACGTAACTTAAAATAACTAAAATTAGAAATATATACACTATGTACATTATTTTCAAAGTTATATTTTCCTTGCCATTTTGTACATACTGATAAATTTACAAACTAATATTATCAATATCAAATTTCCAAGTATTCTTAATAAATTGCTTATAAGTTTATTATATATATTTATATGTAAAACTAATGGTATTTTGTTTTGATATTTTGTTATGATGATTCATACAAAAAAAAAGTACTTAAATCATTGTTAAACTTTTTGCTCCATGTATAACAATCCATTTATTTAATAATCAAGCATAATAACGCAAATTATCAATCAGTCAAATATTGATGTAAGTTGGAATTTTCAAAAATGAGTTACTTCTTTTTCTTTGAACCAAAACCAGAAAATCCCATCACTGATGCTATTTCATCTACAACAGCTGGCTCATCTTCTGGTTCTTCAAATTTCCTCTTCTTCTCCTTCCTCTTTTCTTTGCGGTAAAGTTTACGTTTTTCTTCCTATAAAACCATAATGAAAATATATAGTAATTTGCCAAAATTACTTAAGAGTTAAAAAATCTTTTCTTATTAATTTGAAAGGCTGAATCAAATTAAATGTAACGAAACAATTCAATAATTTTAATTTCATATTTAAAAATGTATAAACAATAGTTTGAAAATTAAATTTTCTTCTATTATAAATAGTAAATACAGAGAATACGTCATCTTAATATAATGTGTATTTAATTAATTCATCCTGACTGATTTAAATAAAAACATCACTAAAAATATTCATCTAAATTTAACTTGTTGACTCGACCTAAACTTAAATATTTATATCTTTATGATTACCTCTTCCTCCAACTCCTTTAATCTCTCTTCCAAATCGTAATCTTTTTTCTTCTCCTCTTGTTTCTTTTTATGAAAAGCAAATCTTGCCTTTACTTGATCCAATGTTGAACGTTCAATTTTCATGGACATTCCAAGATTTCTTTGATCTGTAAATAAATTAAATTATGCGAATGAAAAATTATACAAATAAAAAGATTGTAATAAATTATTTTGTGTAATCATGTAATTTTGGTGATTATAATTATTTAAAAAAATTACGTTTTGTTCCATTGATATGGTCCAAAAAGTTGATAGAATCTTTAACGACGCAATCGCAGACATTGCAATAGTATCCCCCACTTTGGGATGAAGGAGTATTTTTATTAATAACGACGCTCTTTCCCAACTTTGACTCCAAGTCCACTTTATAATCTCGTTGCTTCAATAACTCCCTTTTGACAGCCGGTTGTTTTGGTATTCCCAATTCATCTTCTTCAATTTCTTTTTGTAATCTTTGCAAAGCAATTTTCTCATAATCCTCACGACTCCATTTTCTGCGATGGTCATCTGGCCTCTATTGAAAAAATAACACGTTATTAATAAATAAAATTATTATCATCGTTATATCTATTTTTTTCTATCCTTCTTTTCCTATAATTTTAATGACAATATGATAAAACTAGACTTTTTGTCAGCAATAAAAAGAAATTTTACAATATAAATTCAAAACAGTTTCCAAATATCAGTAAACATAATTAGAGTCCTCTTGATTGCAAAATTATGTCTTTTGTTGCATAATATTTGGTTATTTTAAGAATGAATTTAACAATTAATACATAAAAAAAAATATTGGAAGAGAACTTAACTTCAATTAAAAATAAAATTGCTTAAACATTCATGAAACAATTTTCTCATAAGGAATACCAATGGCTCATTGAATGAATTGTTTTGAGAACTGTAAGTTTAATTATTTTAATTGTTTTTAATTGTTTAGTAGCAACTTGCCAATGATAAATAATGGTAAGTATTGTTAATAGTTTATGTGTATAAAAGTTCATTATTTTATCGTTTCAAAGGGGATATTGGTATATCTATTAAAGTGTACTGATATTAAATTACAAAGTTAGGTTATCCGTAGATAGAAAGAAGAGTTCAATAACTTACCGAAGACATTTTGATTTCCTGTTCAGCAAAAGTAAACTCACAACACACAACACTGCAATGCTTTAACCTTAAATACTCATTTACAATTTTTTAGCAAAATTTACTTTTACCCTTATCTGGAATGAGTAGGAATGAGCAAGAATGCAAAGAACAGCAAAGAATGAGTATCAACAATGGTGGTTAACTTTGCTAATAATGCTCAGTAGTGGCATTTTGCTCACGCTTATGTTTCATTTCATTTTCTTCGTCTCGTTAAGTTTTCGCTTCGATCTCGCTTCGCTTGGAAAATTCATACCAAACTTTAAGGTGATGCTGTAAGCCTGCTACCACGGAATTAGTGTTTTTTTAAATATTATTTTAAAAATGTTGATTTAATGCTTAACAAAAGTTTTAGCATATTCTTTAGGCATGGGAAATTTAATTCAATTACAAAACCAGAATTTTTAACTCAGTTTTAAGCGAATTTCTTGAACGCGTTTTTTTATCATCTCGAACTGATAACCTTAAATAATATCCCAAATTGAAAAAATGTGCTAAAACTAACTATATTAATTAATTCTTATATATTTTAATAAAAACAAAGAACGCCCTAATCTAGTAATTAGCGCTTACGGCATCACGTTAAGGTAATGTATCAAGTCTGCTGTCACGGAGTTAGTGTCTTTTGCAATCAAAATTTAATTAATTTATATTTTATGATCTACGGACCAGAGCGCTATTCTATGGACACGGGCTAATAATTTGATTCATAAAATATATGTATTGTTGAATATTCTCAACGTATTTTGGAAAGTGCGAATATGTACACGGGAAAAAAAATAACACTGATACAGCCTTAAGTTACAGCAAATACAGTATGGGTTAACAACACCGCCAATTTAAGACTGATTTAATGTTGGTAACTATGTGATGCAGTATTAGAAACTAACA
>JABFPN010001028.1:0-34182 GCA_022817305.1 Leptoteleia sp. ZL-2020
TCCCACAGTCGATCCATTGCGGCAACATGTGTGGCTTATTGTGGTCAAGACTGTGGGCTCCCGCATGCCACAGTCTTAGCCACAGTGCTGCCATAGACTCTGCCACAATGTTTTTTCCACGCGGGTAGACATTTTAGTGCTATAGCAATAGTGTTTTACTAATTCAGGCGATAATCATCTGAGAGCAGATGATTGACTGCTTTTAGCGTGAATATTAATATCCTTGTAAAAGGATATCCCTGTAATAGGATCTAACACTAGTCATGCGTGTATTACAGCTTCATCAAAACAAGTTTACAAGATTGCATATATTTTCTATATAAAATTATAAAACTAACGTAGTAAAATGAATACTGGTCGGAGTGAGTGCGCTCGTCGTTAGTATTTACAACGAATAAGCAAATAAAGAATTGAGAAAAACATGCGTCATTTAAAGCATCCAACTTTAACTATCTTTTTTTTAGTAATAATAACCGAGATTAAATGTTAAAATGATTAATACTACAAGCAATTTAACCACATTTAATACCACATTAAAAATTAAGCGAATACAAAAATGATTTATTTTGTATTATTATAATCATTAGTCCCCCCACAATTTAGCAACGCATAACGATACTAGGTTTCACGACAACGTGAAACCGAGGCTCAAAACGAGATATACTGAGACTGAAAGAGTTAATATAGGAAAGATAACCCTAACCTAAGATATTTCTAGTTATTTTTCCCTACTATTATATATTATTGCATTGACAGGATTCCCCGAGTGAATTTAACCAGTCGTTTGAAAGTCATCCATCGTGCAACTATTTCGCGTCAATTCTTTACTTTGCTATGGAATTCATCTATTCTCAATATCGTTGAGGCAATACTATTTTACGATTAATATATTGTAATATGGTAAATTGTCATTTATTTTTTTTACCGTGTATTACAGTTACACAGACTGATCCAAGACAGTAGAAGCAATCCAAATATAAAATATAAAATATCGACCATGGCAAAGATAACTAACAATTTTATAGTTATCGCGAGAACTAACCATACAGTGCCGATATTGTTCGCTAATTATTTCTGTCATTGTGCAACTTTATCCAAGTTTACGAGGCGCGATCGCGCGGGGATCGGCGCTATTTCGCAATTGTAACGAAATATTTTATTAGTAAAGTAAATTAATCGTTATCTTGATTGTAAGGAACGGCGATGTGGTAATTCCAGGGAATCCATGATGTTTCACGTAGACCTGTATGTATTATCGCACGCAGCAAACAGGTGAAAATGTTAGACATACATATTTTTCGTGGAAAGAATGGGTTCGCCGTTTGGTCTAGTAAAAGATTGTGAGCTATTTCTCTTATCTGCAAAGTTCATGAAGTAAACGTTCATGGCATGCATTCAATCTTTCTTAATGATCAAGGTGCAATTTTTCTACATAACACTTGGCGTGTGTATGTGTGTGCGTGTGTAAATGTGTGTACGTATTCGCGCCTACGGACATAAAACAGCGAGTTCACGTGAGAATAAGAAGGAATAGACACGACAAAAAGTCAACTTCTGCCGGATTCTCAACTAAATTTTTCTTTCGCGTCGCACTTTCGAAATGAATAAAAGTGAACGATGATCGATGAAATATGCACAAGGCGCAGTTTTTCCCGGCCGGGAACAATTTATTATTTTTACGACAAAGGTGAATAAATGATTTCCTTTTCTCGTTCTCGATGGGGCACCAAACTGATGTGTAAAAGTAAATTTAACTTCAGCGAGATCTGTGCGCGTTGAGGTTTCTAACATTGTAAATGAGATAAAATTTCTTTTTTTCTCCCCCTTCCTCCCTCCCTCTCTCGCTCACTCACACTAATCGCGTGTTTTCTTGGCAAACGATCGGACAGATTTTTCATTCCCGTCAAGACGATTTCTTTTAATTTAACACGCCATTTAATTTAACAATCCCCGCAATTATATTGTCAAAACAGCAGATGTCGCTGCAAAAACATACACGACTGTCTTGTAAATTATAACATACGTTGAGAGTTAAAAATAATTCCGCGATATTTTCTTTTTAAACAAATTGCAGGGAAAAGTCGGAGATTGTTGCAAAAAGTCTTATGAAATAATCGTAACGCAAGAATACGGCAATAAAGATTTTAATTATAAAGCTGAAAAAACGCACGCGTGCAATTACATTTTTTTTCCGCGCAAAATTTATTTCAACTTTCTTTCACTTCACGTGCAACAAAAATGTTTACAAGCAACTTTGTGAAATCATGCCAAATGAAATGAAATCATTAGACTTAAAAGTTTATCTTGTTTTTCTGTTAATAATCAAAATAAGTTTAAAAGTACCGGGGGAAGTAAAACTATAAAAAAGAATGTTTGACGCATAAAATGTAAAACTTAATACACCCTGAAAGCGTAACCACAATGAATTTCAACAAATGATGTAAAAAGAATTTAATAATATATTTTATTTATAAAGTTTTCAAATATTAATAAATTTGTCTGTAAATTTCATCAAAATATTTTGATTCCACTTTTGTTTGTTAAAAATTATGATTTCTAAACATCTGCTTTACGTCGGTACAATTTTGATAAATTAAAGTCATGGTTAGAGGAAAAGCGTAAGTTACGATTGAACAAAGATGCGTGATGTAAGTTGGATATCTATGTGAGAGCTTGAAGAATATTTGTGTCGCTAAATTAGTATTGCTGGTTACTTGGTTGAAACGTTGCAAGCAGGATGGAATTTGCATGCATACTCAATTCAAGGAGGCGGCAGTGTAAAGGCTGCTGCAATAGCTCATTTCGCAGCACAAAAGGTTCTTCTGACACTTATGTATAATATCTACATACATTAAGCATATTTAATATAAGCAATTACCAATTTTTTCCAATATTTCTAAGCTTTGCCATACATTCTCTGAAATGAAACATTGATTATGAAGTATTTTAGATTAGTCTTCGAAACAAAAAAAATTGTTGAAGATTCTTTTATAATCGCCTAAAAGGGAATTAAAAACATTCGACAGTGAATCATAACATTTCAACTATTGTGGTGGGTGATATTTAATATTCAGATGTAGCATTTCAATTTAGTTGATGTAAAATAGAACAAAGAACTCTGAAACAATTTTTTGTTATTTACTTCGTGTGACATTAAAATGCTGTTTTTATTACGCAAGTTCAAATGAAATAAGAGTGAAATTTTTGGGGGAAGAGGAATGAGGACGGACTTGCAGTTCTCACACTTTACAATGCCATTGTTATTTTCGTGATATACTTTTACTGTGTGGGAATGTTTTAGTTTGTACTATCACAATTTGATACACTGTATAGTCAATTTTTATCTATATTTAGCTATTTGTTGTATAAGTATGGCAATTTATAATGCACAAAACAGTAATATTTCTTGTACTGACGACTTTGTCCTAAGTAATTCCAGTTGTAAATTATAATAAAAAACACTAGATAATAATTATTTGATATCTTGCATCCAATTGCCTGTGGTTGATGTGCCACTGAAATTGTTTCTGCTCTGGGTCATAAAGAGGTCAGGATACTGGATTCCGAAAACGTCATTATTCTCAGATAATCCAGTGTCCCGACCTTTTTGTGACAATATCTATATGCGTTAATAAAAATATACATTTATCTCCATTTGCTTCATTGTCTTAATTATCTCATTACGATGAATCAACTTATTATCAAGTTTCAATAATTTGAATAATCATTGATCGTTTTATCGCTTAATGAAAGACGTTCTTATTTCATTATTAGCATTCTCGAAAGAACTACCTCTTATGATATGAAAAGGCACAAGCGATAAACATGTGAAAAGTAATAACAGTTCAATAAGTTTGAAAAGGAATATATTTAAATGTCGCAATTTCAACGTAGCATTTCAGTTAACGAATAATGTAAATTGTTATATTTGAAATAAACGTCTAATTTTCCTCATTTTAATTTGTAAACATTAATTATCATAAAACTTATAAACTGTTATGATGTGTAAAATAACCGAATTGTGAATAACGTTTAAATTTTGAACGATGCTCGAGATAAACAATGTTACTAATTAATATAAATTGAACAATTAATTTAAATTATCATTGATTGCGCGTGTATTAAAATAGAAGTTGAAATAAAACTTTTTACTTGTTTACGCCACGGAGTCTTAATTGCAAAATTAACTACACAAGTAAAAATAGTCTGAATGACACTATCTACACGGCATAAAAAATAAATGGCAAGAAATTAACAATGTGAACAATTAAGTATGCAATTTGTTCAATTACCCAAGTAATAACATTAAATGGAATGTGATAACAAAGTTGATTATTAAAAAAATTGTTTATATTTACTACAAGCTGCCGTTTTTTTTACATTGTACTATTATTAATTAAACAAATTTTTAATTTTTTTAAATACATCCTGATATAAAATGCTATTTTCTAAAAGCAACAAGACATATATACACGCTGAGAAAAATGTATAGTTAACAATATAGTATAGTAACCATATGCATAGTTCATTTTCATGAATACCATAAAATTTTAGTTCCAGTTACCCCATTTTTAGTAAAGACAACCGCAATATGATTAATTCAAGCAGAATTCTAGTTACCACAAAAAGTAATTAATTGACTTTGTTCTCAGTCTAGCAAGAAATATCACAGATATAATATTTTCACTTTGCTAACTGATCATTTTTTGGTTTAATTGGGAGGCTGTTTTTCATCACTCTTTTATTATCGTTAAACTTTTTCGGAATTCAGCCTTTTCTAGCGCGTCTGGCAAAATTTGCAGGCTCATTCATATTCCGTGAAAATTCAAGTATCTACATCAATAGCGTCAAAATTTTATGCTAAAGTGCCGCAGTTCACGGACACCAGCGCAATCATATTTGAGTAACACGCACGTGCGAACACACACACACACTCGCATGCACGCACACACACACTCACGCATGATTTCCCCGTATATGGAAGTCCGCGGTAAACAACAGTGGTTACCAAATCACGGACTCCATTAATAAGTAGAAAATCATTTGCGTAATAAAAAAAAAAAAGAAAAAAACGGCCGATGGTACTCGCGCGGCACAAATTTTTATGATGCGTCGACGTATTTCTATGTGAATTTAAATTCGCGGCGAATTATATGTTGGTTTACCAAAAGGAATAAATTTAGTTGCCCGAGTCGAATAAAGTGATTTCGACATTTTTGCCGAATTACGCTCGCGTTCCCATTATCAAATTAATACGTCAACTCGACAAATTTCTCGCTTTTCATCTCTCTTTTTCATAATTCCATTGCTCAAGCAGTCTCGGTGTGTTAGTAGCCGAACTGAATTTTGATTCCGCGTAGCAATTATCTCGGTGGGCGAAACCATTTGAACATTTCAAATTAACTTCTGAAAAATACATCGATATTACAGAATGTAATTGGAGTGCGCGATTCTGACGTGTCGCGTGTAATTAACATCAATTACATTCAGGGAAATATATTAATAGTTGCTCCGATATTTTATAATAATTCGGGGTATGTATGCATTTCTAGAAATCCTTGTAATACGATATAATAAAATTCACAAAATACATTTTAAACGAGTAGCAGAATAAAAAATGATGGGAAGGGATAGAACCCGTTACCTTGCAGTTACAAACCACGCACTTTGGTAATTAATAAGATAACAAGAGTTTTATTCGTTGATCACATTTTCTTATAATTTTTTTTTAATTATTATAACATATTATTAAAAACAATATAAGTTCAGACGCATCTCCGAGGTTTTATAAAATATAGTAGCAACTACTAATAAATTTCTCCCGGACTATGTTCGGTAGGCATTTAATATTTTATTCAACTCAAAACATTATTGCACGCAGGAGAAAATAGCCTGACAAAGTTGTATTCAATCTCGCGAAAACGTAACTATTTGAATTGATTGTGAAATCAAAATAGAAAGATTGCGATCTTGATCGTGATAAAAGTGGATACGCGAACGCTGCAGAATTTTCAACGGTTGTGATTGGTTATTAAGATAGAGTATTTTAAAAGTGACTTTTTCGAACGCGATTTGTATACCAGAGGTTTTAGAATATAAATTCTTACTTCTTGTCAGTATTTTCACGGAGCAATATAAACAAAAGTAACTTTTGAAAAATACATCCGATGAAAACCAACAACGTTTCGTTGAATAATTTATTAACGCGATTGTAATAGAAGACCGAGCTATTTTTGATTTCTACTTCAGTAACTTTGTCATCCAGGGTTAACATCTAAATATATAAAAAGTCAAGATTCGAATTAATTAATGACAGAAAAGGTTTTCCGTTTAATTAATCATTATTTTTAAATGACCAAAAACTTTCCAGGCGACGTCTCAATGAATAAATTAATTTCGGTTCATAAAAACTTGAATGCAGTTGTACTCAACGTTATTATTATTATTATCTAAATTCATATTAAATTTTAACTTCATATTAAATCAAAGATTTAAATTATTTTACTATTAAAAGATTAATGCAAAAAATGATGATCATGATTAGTGCAACTTATTTCCAATATTATCTCCATGATTTTTTAGAAGGTATCATCAAAATATAATAGACTTCAAAAATTTAACGTTCTTCTGTAATTTTCTTTGAATTTTATAAATTGTCTTTGTATTAATGTAGACTATTATAAACGAAATAACGAATTATTACGTTTAAAAATTATATTTTTGTTAATACAAAAGAATCGGATAGATAATGATAGAAAAATTTCCACGAATATTTTAAATGTTGACCCGTAACACATACTACTGAAATTCCGCAACAAGCCAGTACTTTTCCCCTAAAATGTCTAAACACGTGTACAAGCTTTGCCTATCATTTTATCTGTATATTTACGTGTACAATATACCACGGATACAAAGGATGATTTTGACGTAATCAAATATTTGCAAATTACGATACGCCGAGATCAAATATATTCGTCCAAGTTTTCAACTATCTATTTGAATGAGCGAATGATTTCATACGTGGCCCGCCATGAGCGTCGATTGGTGTACAAAAACACCGTGTGTCCGGATTGCGTAACAAGGCAGAGCCTTGCAAGGTCACAAATGTTGAAAGTGTAATCGAAACGGGAGTGGCATTCATGACCGAGACCTTACCACTGTTAGTCAGGCACGTCTTCGTATTCTAATTTATCATTTCGGGTTATCTTGCAGTATCCAGTAAAATTAATGCAAACAACGATCGTGCCAAATTTTAAAAAAAGACATTACTCGAATAAGATAGCTTGTTACGTATACATATAATTTTTTCTAACTCATTTTTCTGTTGCTTTCAATTTCTATTCTGATCGCTTTCAAACAATCAGAATAATTGGGTGTGACCAGGAAATTATAGGATACAAATAAGTGATAATGAGAATAGTATTTGAATTGTCGATTAAGCAAACGAATCGTAATAGGGAAAAAGTAGAAATAGAACACAAGTTGATTTCATTTACACCGAGGAAAAAATTGATATCAAAAATTAACATGTTTTGTGCTAACTAGACAATAAGATTGTAAGATGAAGGATATGTTAGCATGCATTGTGTGAAACCTTGACACGTAATTGACAATATTTGTTACTTTAATTAGAAATTCCTATAATTTATAACTAACATAGGACCAGAGTCAGGTCATTTAACCAGTACTGGTAACCTCCTGTTAGGTATTGTTATTTTGATACCAAATATTAACAAGACACACGTTAAAATTTTTCAGAGTACTATTGTATTGCTCAGTTAACACGGGCATATTAATCTTTATTACTATTTTTGTAATTTGTGGAAAAGATTCGAATACAAATCAGAGGAAAGAATTCCTTATTTCGAAGACTGTAAACCTCTACTTTTGTACATTACATATTATGAACACACTTTCTTAGGTTTTTATAACGAATTCAATGCAAATCTCTATGCATAAATCACATTATCATGTATAAAGGAAATCTAACAATTTTTTTTTCGATCGCGTAATATCAAATCATAAAGACCAGACTGAATATGAGGAGAATTTCTCCGGGCATCAATTTATCGTCATTTTGCAAGAGAGAATTTTACACTCATAAAATGTGTTAACGCGGAGTTATAAATTTGACCATCAGTCCAATGAACTTTCTTCGCAAATAATTATACTCGACTCGTTCCGTTGAATAAATATATAAAAAACAAAAAAATTTCATCGCGTTGATAGATCAACTTTTTTTTTGTCCATTTATTATGTTTCACAAGTTGTCACATCTCGGCTTTTTTTTGTGTGTGCATGTCTACGATTTCACGTTTTCAACAACACATTTTTATTACTTTAGTGGTCGACGGTACTAATTTAGAATAACGCTATGACTAACCGGCGCAATGGAAAAATATAGCGTTTAATTTCATGGCAACAATAAGCTGATTCAAATAATTACACCACGCCCAGTCTTTTTGTTAGACCAATCAATACCCATGACTCGTGCATTGTTATTTTAAACACTGATCTTTGTCCTTCGTTCCTCGTCTGTTTATAATATTATGTTTCAATGTATGCATTGCATTAAACGAGTCAACAAATCTGTCTTCGCGGAATTTACATCTCAATACTTGGAATCGTCGCCTTTTTTTTCTTTTTCTTCTCCTTCTGGCCCCTCCTTTTCCACGCGCGGAATTCCGGCGTGACTTTTTTTTATATAAATTATTACGCAACGCGCGCGGTAAAAATGTTATTATTGCGAATATAACAGGTTTTACAAAATTCATTATCATTTTTGGATTTGTATGCGGAGACACGATAATCAATTCAAATTAATCGCACCAAGCCTGCGCGCTTATTTAGCGTTGAATTTCTAAACGCGTCGTTAATTAATTAACTAATTTTGTCAATTTCGTCCGGTCCGATGGTTCATATTAATGCCAATTGGGGCGATTGACAAAAGTGAAGTTTATTCGCACGATCCAACGTATCCGACGAACCCATCGGTCGGGGGCGACCTTGTTCTTTAACATTGATAGTGCTATTTTCGTCGTTAGATTTTTTTCCCCTCTTCTTCTTCTTATCCTTCTTGTCCGTTCTTTTCCTTTTTACTTTATTTTTTTTCTCGTTTTTCGGTGTGAAGCTTGGAAATCGACCGATGCCTCTCGCCGCTCGCTTTTTATAAAACCTTAGAACGAAACGAGCTTATTTCCACGTAAGAGATGCCTTTTTCGGCTGAAATTAGCATTTTTATTGGCGCGACTCTTTTTGCGCCAGTAATCCAAAACCGAAGCACGCTGTAAACACTTTTTGTCACAGACGAAGGGTACGCGTCAATGAATATTAATGCAATTGTGCCCGGGTGTTATTTTTAACCCATTATTGTGCAATTCGCGGACTATTCTTACGCGGGGAACTTAATTTTATCTCCGCCATAAATTCGTCGATCAAATCCTGGTAAACTTTACAAATTATCGCATCGTTTTTCGTCTCTTCATTGTAAATCAGTGTACCGTTTTCTCGCGTTGATTTCTGGATAAGATGTAGAAATGGTTTTTTTTAAAAGGTATTTGCTTCCTTTAGTGTAAACTTTGAAAATAATATATTGCTTTTCTGAAAATGCGAAACAAACATAGATGAAATTAGTAAATATCTTCGTTTATAGGAACGGTACTATTGCTAGAGTTAGCAATACTGACCCAGTTCAGAACCGGTACAAATTTGTACTGGAGTGATAATACTGGACCAATACTGTTATCCTCTTTTTTGCAACACAAAATTGCAACCCTTTATTCGCGAGGGCCATCGATATTAGTGACTGTCATGTCTTACATTTAGCTATGTTTTGTTTTTATTGATAATGAAGTTCCAATCAATGCGATTCCATATCTATTTACCAGAGTCTGGCTGACAGTACTGTGTTAGAATCAGGCCCATACATCACTCTGGCAATTTCCTATAAGGTATATGCTACAGTTGGTTCAGGTCATATTTTTAGTATGTGGAAATACTTTGTTCTTTCCATTACAATTAGCTACTCTATCAAGAAGAGTTCTAGATAAATACCAGTAATTTGCCATACGATATATAACAAGTTATTTATTTAAATATAACAAGTTGCGATAAACTAATCAGATATTGTTCATATACTAAACAATATCAATATGTATAAATAAATGACTAAATATGCAATAATTTTCCTCTCGATGTAAACCTTACACCTGTGCAAAGTTCACAGCCATAATATTTGGTTTGGAAGTTGGTATTGTAAAATCAATTCCAGACCCAGGGTCTCGTTTCGTCCCGATTACATTTTCTACTTGCGAAAGCATTCATCGCGTGTGTTTATAGGCTGAGTCCCATAAATATGCTACGTGCACCTCATTTGTCCATTACCGAAAACGTTCCAGTGATGTGCCCTTGCAAATGGCCGAGTAAAACAGAGGGGGGAGAAAAAAAAAGCCCGATGTAAATCAACGAGATGAAAGTTAATTAAAAGTTGGGGCGGGCGAGGGCGTGTTATTTTGTGCAATGAAAAAATTTGCAATAGACTCCGGGTATTGATGTGTTTTGAGACCAGTTTCCATTGTTATCTCCGTTTATCGTTCGTGTTTTATTATCCAAAGGTCTGCGCGGCGCTCTCGTACGTCCGGATACTATTTAAAATTCGACTTTTTCGCTCTCGTTACACGAGCGCGCGTCCGTTATCATCTTATTGTTTGTTTTGGCTGCGATTGATAAGGCAAACATTTTCTAGCTTAGCCATTTACAGATCGCGGCGTTTTCATACCGCCGGCGCGCACATTGTGCGAGCCGAACCCTTGTTCCAAAGTCGAACAAAAAGCGCAACGAAGAAAGATCAAGGAAGTTCAACGAAAATACAGTCGGCCATTCAAACGACCCGTTGTTTCGCTGAAAGAACGGTGTCAGTTTCTTTTTTCTTCTCCTTTTCCTTCCTCTTCCCTTTCTTCCTTTCTTTCTTTCCCGCTTTCTTGCTTTCTTTTTGCGACGGCGATACAAATCAAGGAAAGATATTAAAAGGCAACTGAAATCGATGATAATCTGGTACACGAGAATTTTAAAAATCATCTCGCTACACGACGGAATGGCACTGTTTTTCGTGGAACGTAATGCGTTGCTGTAATTTATTACAAGTAGATCGTGATAACGATGTAACGCGAGGCAAAAGACGGAAAATCGAGGTCACTCGCGGAAACTACGTCCGAGCACTAACCTCTGGTACTTTCTTCCCACACCACTAATTATGTCAATAGATCAATCGTCATCTCCAATTATTTAAGACCGCACGATCTCGTTCTTATTTCAATACTTTTCTTATTATTTTTTTTTTTAAGTGCCTTAAATTTTACTCCGGCAGTCTCGCGCGCTAGCTTCTAATTTATTCCGTGGGAGGAAAAAAAGGAAAGAAGTAAATAATGTTCTTTAATGAACTCTGAAATTTACTGAAATAACGCGAAAGAGTCGTCGATAAATATTATAAAGGGCGAGTCAATTTATTATCGCGTATATTTTAGCGAAATGAAAAATTAAAATTTGTTTCATCTGTGAAAATCGTAACTCAAAAATCTTTTTCTATCTTACACACCGAGTATATGAGTAATAATTTATAAATGCATTGCAGAAGACTGATTTATTTGTTAAATTATGCAAGTTTAGCGATGCTTCTTTTTCTTTTTCTTTCGTTTATTATATGGATATTATATGGAAATTTATCATGACACCTGCAATAATGATTAAACACTGTTTCAGTTTTAAATATGTAACTTATGGTAACGACGGTACAATCATCGAATTGGAGTTCAATCGCGTTGCTCGGGTCAAATGCACTGTTATCGCGAATGCGCTATATATAAGTTTATTTTGAGATATGTACATGCGTCTGTGGATGTGTGTGTGTGTATATAAGGATGTTTACGTGTATCGGCACGCGTACATCATTACATCTAAATGCTGTGCCACGTGACACTCGCATATATTTATGCGAGTATGTACTCGTTGACTGTTCGACTATAGATGTGTAATTAAAACATCATTTGGATCAAGCGGCGCTGATAAGATGAAAATATGAAAAGTTACCGCTTACGCGGAAATACGGCCAGATGAAAAATGAATTATGACCTCATTGCGTAAAAATAAATTGCAAAATTTGCATCATAAAATGTATTAAGAACTTTTGCATTTATAAGTTTGCACAAAGAATTTCATGGAATTTGCATTGAATGGAACTCATTTTGAAATGAAAATCAATTAATTAATTATTTAATTGTATAATTTTATTGTTATTTATTTGAGTACATACTATTTTTAACTTTTTTTTCATATTTATATAAACTTATATGATTTTAATATTTAATTTTTTAAATTTATATTTATAAAGAAATCAATTGATTGATGTAATTGTGATTTATATAAGTCAGAAAATACTTGCCAAAGGTGACATTCTGAATTCTTATCAAAAATCAAAAAAGTCCTATTCAGAAAAAATGTTACTTAACTGTACTATGTTATATAGCTCTTTTGAACTTGTTGCTGTATTATAATTGTGTAATTTTCTGGTTAAAAATCTCAGTTTACGCCTTTTTTTTTTGTTTAAGTAATGACTAATCAAAATGCAAATGAAGAACGAGGCATTTTCATTTGCAACAGCATGGTCAAATAGGAAAATCTAATATTATACACTATGTAAATATAAAAGCTGCATTTTACTGGTATTACATATTCCTCATATGCCATTTAATTCTAGCACAACTAAAAGAATTAAGAAAACGTAAACAACATGCAGAAAGTGATATTATAGACATTTTTACTATATAATATGGCAATCCCAAGATAAATGTCTTGTCTCTAATTTATTCCTATAACAGTAAAGTTAAAGTTACCAGACATACTAAATAACACTGCATTTTTGTGACAAATTTCAGCATTTTTTTTCGGTTCTTTATAATCAGTCAATAGAACGAGATTGAAACAACAAAGCTGATAATTGAAAATGATTCAATACCGCAAAAAAAAAGGGAAAAGGAAAGCCAAACATCGCCATTTATTTAATCGCACCTCCCGTACCTCTGCGCGGCGACGTAACTTTCGATAAACATTTTTTTTCCTCGCCTTACGTATAATCTATAAATAATTGACTGATCCGAGCAAGGCGAGAAATTGAAGTATAAATAAAAGCGATAAACAGGATTATTCATAGCGCGCGGTTGCGCAACGGTCTTTAGCCGGCCGAGCGGTTTGTCCGCGTGTCTTGGGTTTGCGATTTCGAAAATTTCACTCCAATACGGGCGCCATACGCCGGGGCATTTCAGAGCGCAATACGGTGGCACGTGTGCCGCTCACCGCCGTTGCGCGTGTCATCCCGACATCGAACCCGGGCGCTGTGCGTTCTGCGAGAAAAAAAACGCGCCAATATGCAAATTACACGTTACAAACCGGAACCACAATGTGTTCCATGCATATTTATAAATCATCCCATTGCGTAATATGCTAGATGCTTGCCTTTCCATCGCAAAACTCGCGCAAAATTAAATAATTATTATTATTTATCCACAAGCAAACGTTTCGATGAGTTTTCAACGGCTTTAAGGTAAAATATTATTCACTGTTAAAGTCTGAATTGTCAAACCCCTACTAATATAGAGAAAGAAGATATTTGCAAATAATAAAGAAATCAAGATATATTCCCAGGAAAACCAATTGACTTGTCCAAAGATGAAGAAAAGTGACTTTATGTACCGCAAATATTGACGGAGAATCAACTTGTGGAAATCGTTTTCTATCGCTGGTTCCAATTCGATAAATAATCAATGAAACCATTTCCAAAAGTCAAGTTGCCTAACAATGTCGGCGGTGTTAAATGAAATGTGTTAAACTTTGGCTTGACGTGTGCTGAAAATTTTGATTGAAAATTCTGGAGAAAGGTATTTGTTCAATTATTCATTATATTTTGGAGCGAGTGATTTTCGTTGGAGCTTGTAAATGTGTATTTGACCGATGAGTGTTATTCCATGTTAATCGCGATCTTCGCCTCTTCGTTCTCGTCCAATCCCGTGCGTTGCCCTTTCGCAGTCGTCGCCACTCAATCGAATTGGACTCAATTAGACGCGTCCAATTTTGACCGCGGTAAACAGCTTTTCTTGTAAACACGCGCGCCTTTTATTTCGAGGGTCTTTCGTCGCGCTTCTGTGTTTGCCCGGCCGAAAAAGCAATCGCTCACGCGATTATGTTTATTTACGGGCACTCGCAGCGCTACACTTCGAACAAATTTGTTATTTCTTTCCCAGTTAAAATTTATCATGGACGGTAAGGGGAGACGGGGGGCCGCTTGAATAATGCAACGAAAAGAGTTTTATTGCAAAACACTCGGCGGACGTCTTTTTGCGAAACTCCAATATTTTAAGGCACTGCGAAAAATAACACTTGAACAGTTTTGACGCAATAATTCAAGTAACTAAATCTTTTTTTTTTTTTTGTTCAAGTTTCCTACTTTGCATTAAAGTGTTTTTAATGAGTTGGAAAACTTTCGTTTCTATACTTTTTACTGTGAATTTTGATAAAGTAGCAACAGCTCGTAAACATGATTTGTTTAAGATTGGTGACGGGTGGAAGTAACTTTTTTAGTATCTTTTTTTTTATTTGAATTTCGTACAAAATTTTCGATTTTCATAATAATAATTATAAAATAATATAATAATTGTTCAAAGGTAAACTTTAAAATTTCGAACTCTTTGTATATTTTAAATATTCACAACAAAAAAATGTCAAATCACGCACATATTTAGCAAAAATACTCATAAATTATAACTCATGAATATATAATATTCTTTGAAAAATGATTATGATATGTCAATTTTTTGAAAACATTTTATGATACGACCTATAAATGTATGTAATAAATATAAAATCAAAAATGTATATAAAATTAATCGTAATAAGTGAGGGATAACTATAAATAGAAACAAAAATTTGAAAGTGTCGAATAAACATCGTCAGGTCGTTAAACTGAGCGATGCCAAAATTGACTGGCATCAAAATATTTGTCACTTTTCGTATTGAAATAATAGTCATATCTTATTTCTTCGAGTTAATTGCACGCGCAGTGAAAGGATGTTCAAGGAGTTACTATTTATATCGTGAGTATGGGATGTTCTTAAAAAAGCTCTTAAAATATATATAAAATGTTAAAAAATCACGAAACAATCTTCATTACATTTTCTTATAATTGAGAAAAATAGTCAGCATAGATTATCTCGTATAGTGAAATATCAATATTATTATTTTATAATATTCTTTACTTTAAAATAATAGGAAAACTTGTATAAATCATCTTGATATAAAAACAAACTAGATTTTACGATTAAAATTCTTTTTATGGTTTTTTTTATTCATCTCACTTTTGATGATATAAGTAATGCATATATTTCTATTTTTCCCTAACTTCCTTCCACGTGCATATTTCTAACTTTTTCTTCAAGAAAATTTGAGACAATTTTTCCGATGATTTTCATTCTGACGTACAAAACTAGACGCAAAGCTTCAATTTGGAAATTGCAAGTTAAAAACTGCAATAAAAATGTTCCTCGCTCGGAAGACATTTGAAGGAAATTTATGCAATTGATTTTTATGATCCCCTCGCATACGCGTGCAAATATTTTGCTATTCGATCGTTATTTTTCTCAACGGGATCGATTTCATCAAAGAGCTGCAATTGATTTAAATTGTAATTACGGCTTATTATTTGAACTGAAAAGTGCGTCATCGTAATTGCGAAAGCCGGCTCGTAAATTTGAGCGGTCGTGTTTGCGAATTTCGTTAAGCAGCGTTTCGCCGCGTTAATGCGCGCTTGATAAAGAGCACTATCTCTTAATTTGTCGCGCTATGAAACTTTTATTGCCGTCGTTTCTGTTCCAGTTTTGCGAGATTGAATAATGACGACTGAACACAGTCGAGTACACATCGCCGGGGCAAACTCGACTTTCAAATTATTTGCTCAGTATTCCCGAGCAGTCTTTCCAAATCGAAAGCATTATTTGCATTCATTCCAATTTATTGGCCACGTGTCATTGGTTCGTTACTCGTAGCAATTAAAGGACGATGTTAGCAACTTGGCAAGCCCACGGTGTAGACACTTACATTCATTATTTATTGATTGATCCATAGGAAAGTAATGTCAAGACCAGGTTGTTATTTGTTACATGAAATAATTTAACTTTGAAAAACCAAACACCGAACAAAATTACGGTTTATTTCAATTTTATTTCACACGGCTTTCTGTACAAATGGACTATATTTTCAATCACTTTGAGCGTTTGTATTGGTGGTGGCATTGTTAACTATACCATGTAGAAATTGATAAATTGCCGAATAGTAGCACAGTACACTGAGAAAAATATAACAGAAAAAATTACTGTTTATAACTCTATTTGAGCTACATGTCCGTTTTTAATAAAAGTTACTCTTTAAAAGCAAATACACTAGTTTTAAATGTTATATTCATAGATAAAACAGAAATTTTTCCTTTTAAAAAACAGTAATTTTTATTAAAAGATGGACATGTAGCAGAGACACAGTTAAAAACAGTAATTTTTTTCTGTCCTATTTTTCTACATAGGTGTAATTAACTATACAATTAGTCGGGCATATTTTCAATCGTACAGACTGTTTACTTGGCATAAGCACAGCATTGAAGTTACAACTGGAGAACGGTTAAAAGTTTGCTTAAAAAAAAGCAAAGAAAGGAAGGTGACATGTTGCGTTAATTGTGTAAATGATTATATTGATGTCATAAAAGGGAGTTAACATTGTCGCCGGTAATTTGTCGTAATGTTCGCGAATGCTCGCAATCGCACGTGCGATTTTTCATTACACGTGTGACTCGCAGTTAATTATCCGGTTAATTGCACGGCGCGCCACCGCAAGGTACGGCCGAGCGCAAGCTGCGCTTCGGATGTCGCGTAAACAGAAACTCTGTTTACGTCGCTATTTCGGAACTTGCGCCAAAACCTGCGCGTCCCCTGAAATCCGCTTAACGACATTTGCCCCGCTTTGCAAAAGCCATCCAAGCCTCCGGTGACGTTTCAAATTACCGAACCGTTTCTCGAATCGATCGCGGGGAGAAACACGCCGGGCTCCGCTTCTAATTAAACAATTACACGAATTGCCGCGCGCGTCCCGATGCCTAAATCGTCTTTCTAACTCAAACACGGCTCTAATTAATTACCCCGTCGCTTTTTGTATTGACCCAATTATACGACCGAGTGTCTTTTGCGCCGCGCTCGTATCGAATTAAACGATTCGAACGTTGTTAAGCTGATGGAAAAAGACGCTTTGATGTGCCAAAAGGTTTGTCCCTGGGCAAAAATTTAATGCGCCTAATTGCGTCGCTATTTTGAAATCGTCATTATAATTGTTTTATCTGTCTATTTATTTATTTATTTTCTTTGATTTTCGTACGAAAAAATAAAATGCCCATGGTGAGAGGAATTTCTTTATCAAAAGATATTTGTTACACATTGAGAGTTAACTTTTATTAATTAAAACTTAAATTAAAAAAAATTTAATTTGCAATTCAGTTACCTTAAAAATAAAATAATTTTCATTTGAGTCGTGATCTAATTACATCAATTATTATATTATGATTTTTATAAACAAAGTCATCGACGTGATAGTATCATTTTTGGATTCAAATTACTTTTAAAAGATTATTTTAAAGTGTAAATTTTGTTTACTTTATTTCGCTATGAAATATTATTTTTAAGTGAATATTTTTTTCATAACTATTAACTTAATTTATGATTATAAATTCTAACGGTCTCGGCAATATTACTTGTTATTTAGTTAAGAAAATGTATTTCTAAATGAACGTCGTAAAAAGTTAAACGTACAGTTGAAAAAAAAGAACATACAAGTGCAATTGGAAATCCTACGTTATGCGGTGCAAATAAAATTGATTCAAATGCATAATGAATTTTAATTCCAATAGTTGTTACGACAATTTACATGAACGGTGTAATTTGCTGCGATGCGAGCGCTAATAAAGATGATTCTCAGACGACGTTACAGCAAATGAAGTCAATTTGGTTATTACTCATCAAAGTTGTAATTTTCGCACATTGTACGACTCGCATTCTAATTGTAATGTTGATGAATATTTCATACACGTAACACACTGTGCGCAATATAATTATGAATTCTAATGATTCGATTTGCACGTCTTAGTTACAAGCAGAGAAAAAAAAATTTTTTCATTGCAGCACACTTACATGTTCAAAGACAAATTAATATCACGTATGGTAATTTCGCGTTGATTGATTGGAACAGTCTATTGGTAAACCAATAACTAACCGAATCCAATTAAAATTAACAATGCTGTACACTGAGGGAAAAAGATTTATAATATTTGCATGGGAAGTGACATCGTAAGATGTTTTAACGAAAATTACAAAATAGAGTTATAAAATTATAATATCTTTTTGTGAAATGTTGTTTAGAAATATTAATAGAAAAATCTCTTTTTTACATTTTTATTAAAAAAAATACTTTATCGTAGAAAACAATTTGATAATATTAATATTGCAAAGTTGAGAAGAACTATACAGTTAACTATGTATATTTGAATAGTTGTTTTTTTTTAATTTGGCAAAATGTTAAACAATTTTTAATTTTGTTCAACATTTTTACAAGGGTCTAGAGTGGTTTTTCATTCTTTCATTCTTTCATTGTTATTTTAAATTTCCATAAAGATATTATTTCTCATCGTGAATATATTCCCTTCTAGAATTTGTTGTTTCTTTTTGTTATTTTTACAGTATTGAATACCGAACTGTAGTTTGTTGAAGTAAGTCAGTGACCCTCTGTCTTAGCGCGAGAGGGAGACGTTTCTTGTTAATAAGTAACTATTTATTCGGATGCGGCGAACTCATAATTTGAGGGAGCTAAAAGAACATCGGGCGATTATTATTTAATCAGTTGTAATCTAAGTTTATTACGACGCACGGACGCTTGATCGGCGCTCAAAAACAAGAAGCAGCTACAACTTTTGGCCCGATGCCAATTTTCAATAAAACGGCTATCGTTAAAAATTATCGTTCGTGTCCAAGGACTCGGCTTCTCTGGCGCCAAAATTCTGGACTGCGCATAATAAATATGCTGACCGAATCGCGCAAAATTTCTACGCCCGACCGAGGACGTTCGACAATTACTCGCTTCGTCTCAATTTTTGAAATTATTTAAGATGCGCTTACCCAAACAAAACTCCCCTTTGAAAGCACGCAACACTTCTCAAGTAAAATCAAGAGAAGCACAATTATCGTCGTTAATTATTTTGATCGAAGAAAGTTAAGTTGAATCAACCCTTTTCAGCAGCCATGGCAAATTTGGTCTGCGAGGAAAATTTCTCTGGGAAAAATTACCACAGTTTACGGCAAACGAACCTTATCGAAACGATTTGCACAAGTTTTCCTATTATTTTCACTGTACAATACAAAAACTAAAATAACTATTTCCCACATTTATAAAACAGAAATAAACTTAAATCAGCTCGGTAAAGAGCTTTCTTTATTGACAACTGTAGTAATTTTTCGCAACAATTTCAGTCGCTGCGGAATGAAAACAAGTTTTCGCAAAATAATGCTATTTTTATAGATGAGAATAGAACTGCAACTATTTCGAGGCAAGTTAAAGGACGTAAAAGTATAGTGATTTGATATAAAATGGAAAAGGATACGTACGTAAAATTATAGCCTTGGATGAATTTTCGTACAATTTTATTCCAACGTTGTTCTTTAACTCCCGACTTCATCTGCTTTTGAGAATGCTCTAACTGATCCGAACGTGACTTCATCTTGGCAAAGACGTATTATTATTATAATTTAAATAAATGGTTGTACATCGACAAATTGGCGGATGGAAATAAAATATCGTCGCATCGTACGCACGGCATGAATGCAGAACAAATGAGTCGCGCATGTGTGCGTAAATCTTACATATTATGTGTATGTGTGTGTGTGTGTGTGTGCACGCATCAGAGTTTATACCATCTGCAAATAAAACTGGGTAAATTATTCACCTTTCAGGAAGATATCAATCAACGTCGACCAGCTTGTTTTCTAATTTTAAAATATTTCACAAAATTATTATATCATGCTCGATACTGATTCATTGCTTTAATTATACCGTTGTTCGACTCAAGATTCAAGTTTTCGCGGTGCTCATTTAATTATCATCCTAACAGCTTACTTATGGCGCGATGTGGAAGTGCGCTTTGCGCAAATAAACAATTCATTGATAATTGTTTGGAATAAATATCGTGAAGTGCGATTTGTTTTCATCCAATTA
Source organism: Leptoteleia sp. ZL-2020 (assembly GCA_022817305.1). Lineage (NCBI taxonomy): Eukaryota > Metazoa > Arthropoda > Insecta > Hymenoptera > Scelionidae > Leptoteleia > Leptoteleia sp. ZL-2020. Next base: position 20,344 of record JABFPN010001028.1, read on the forward strand.
AACACCAAATTTATACGATAATATTCAATTTCGTGTAACGGTTCGTTGCAAATCGATGTTTATGCGCGAAATATCGATAAATTGGCGCTTTTTTTGTGAACTTATCTTTAATGACGTGATAATAAGTTGAGGGTTACACTTCCTGTGAATATAACTTTGAAGAAACATGTACCAGTTTTTGAAAATGATCTTGTTTTCGCAAGATTTAATATGTTATTATTAAATGGGTGTTCGGTTATCGTGTTTTTATTATTATGAATATTAATTAATATTTTATATATTTTAAAAGTATTCACTTTAATTTTATTATTGCTATTTAAGCATACATGAAACATATGCATGGTTTATAATAAACAAATCAGATGTCTGTTCCGTTGAGTTTAATATTAATCAAACGATATGTTTAAACTAAACATATTAATAGTCGTGCCCACAATCTGTTTTTCTCGTGTTCTTATAATTTATTACAATTAAAAACTTAACTTATAACAATCCGTTTAACGTGGGAATTAATAATAACTACGGATAAATTCTTCATTTCCACTCAGAAAGCATTAACTCTGTCGCATTTTACAGTGTACACGAAACTTTCGTAAAGTTTTAAAGTACTCTAAAAAGCATTCAAAATTTTTACGTACTGCTATAAGAGAAAAATATATTTCGCCACTATTCTTGCCACGAACGTTCACTAATTTATTTTCTTCGCCTGTTTGAATCAATAAACGAAGTATTAATCAAAAGTACATTGCAAAGAAAGCAAAATCAATAAACGAAGTATTAATCAAAAGTACATTGCAAAAATACATTGCAAAGAAAGAATTTATAATTTAAAATTGCTTACGAAGGAAAATACAACTGTTTAATTATTTCTCGAATTAAAACTCAACTCCACCTGCGAGCAATAAAGTCAAAAGAAATAATCCGATTGAACGTATTTCGGAAATGTCTATTAAAGTGACACAATAACATTTTCTATAATAAATAAATAATTACCGAAGCGAAAGCCATTGTAACTGTATGATGCGATTATTATTGTTATTTCTTAACCGCCATGTTTTAATAATCAAGAAGTTGTGCGGTAGATCGTTAGACGTTTGACGTAATTATTATGTCTTTCCCACGTCTCGATTATTATCCTTGCCCGTTATTTCTCGGTGCTAGAAATACTGATTGCTATGATTGCTCATTATTTCTCGCGACGTACGAACATAAATCAGCACCAATATAAACATCAAAAAAAAAAAAAGTAAGAAGAAAAAGAAAAAAGCTTCAATCAGTGACGGTTTATTTTAGAGGACGATTTGATTATATCCGCGCCTACCCACGCGTCTGAATTTAATAAAAATATCGCGACACATTGGCGGAAAAGGTTGTGAAATTTCAAGCAAGATTTTTGCCCCGCGAAAGACTCGTTCGGTTTGACGATAAAGGATGGGCAAAAGCTTTGTGCCGGGGCACGACGATAGTGACGTCGATTAAAATATAAAACAAAGTGGGTCAAAGAAATGATTTGTTTATCTTTATTATATTCGCGAGTACGACGGAGAGTATATCACGTCGCGGGGCATCCTTGTTAGATTAGGACCTTGTGCAAACTTCACTTCCTTATCTAACGCGTGTCGTTGCAGTCGAGTCTCGGGATCGCGCAAAAAGTTATTCAACTCGATCAGCGCGCGCCATCTGACCCCGCGAGCAACAAAAGTGGCAATATTAAAAGATAAGCGATGAAGTAAGAAGTGCGATTATAATTCGGCGCAATAAAAATCATTTACCACGCCAGAAATAAACAGTAATCAGGCGTTTCTCCCTCATCTTTCTTTCTCCTTCTCTCTCTTTGTTCGGTGCTACCATTCTCTCATACGATTAACACATTATCCCCGACATTTTTCATTGTTTGCCTCTTTTTCATTTTTAATTAGTTGAAAAGGTTTTGTGATAAAACAGTTTTTATTAGGTTCGATCTTATCGATGGAAGAAATGATGTGTGCGCTTAGAAAAAATTGTAGGGAACATTACTAGTTTTCCATGAACAATCTCTATTGAACTGATCTATGTATATATATTTTTTATAGGTGTGAGGAATAGTTATCACATTCAATCTCATATAATGAAATAATCTTGGCATTTGTTTACACAAAATAGTAAGAAAACTTGTGTAAATCAGGTCGATAAGTTTCGTTTGCTGTGAGCTGTAGTAAATTTTCTAAAGAAATATGTCTACATAATTCTACATATACCCGGTACATAGTTTATCGTAAATAAGTATCAAATCTTTACAGAGTGCCAGTAGTTGTATACCAGTATTGTACCTGTTTTCTCCCGATTATCAGTAATGGCATAATACTGATTTTTTTTTTATGTGGGCTTAAGAAATTAATGTAAATTTTATTGATACTATTTCAAGCTTTACGATTTCAATTATTACATAAAATTAATTCATACTTCTAATTAAAAATACTTCATAAATAAGTATGATACAAGTGTTATATCGACAATTGACGTAAAATGGAGCTATATTTCATTCCTTTATTTAACTGAAAATTATAATAACAAACTTGAGCGATTTTTTTATAAGATAACAAGTCAGAAAATTACAACAAAAATAATCACATCGTATTATAAGGAACAAATTGAATTAACGTAGGTATACAATGTTTACAATTTTCAAGTATTACTTTAATATTTAATTAAAGTAAAATTACCGGCTTCTTTCAGCTTTCTTAATTAAAATACACCGATGCACGCTGTAAATCTTTGTGCGCGAGAGAGTTAAAAAAGAACACTCGTCGCTCTTGTTATAACTAATAAATTAAGTGCGATAAATAACCTCCAGAATTTTTATCACAACTTTTCATCGGCGACATTTATTACGTTCACGCGTAAAAGTCTCGGCGGCTAAAAAAAAAAAAAAAAAAAAAAAAAATAAAAAATCAAAGTCCAAAAAAGCTCTTGAGGTCAGTATTACAAGAAAGTTTAAAGGCAGAGAATTTATATCGCCGAGAAATTTATTATCGTGCAAGGACGCGCGTACTCTCGTACGAACCTCGAACGTTCAACTCGACGAATGATGAAACGAAGCTGACCCGATACTAATTTGTGGGCAAAAATTGCCGACAAATTAGTTCGCTTTTTACGCACCGAGGTCAATCTTAATAGGACCATAAATATTGACTGCATTTTACTTATCGTTCACCGCAAAACACGCGATATTACTTTAATTAAGACAAAATCATTCTTGTTGCGAATGAAAACGAACTTCCGCGTTATTTATTTGCGGTGTCACTTTATTTGGTCCAGTTAATTACGCCTCGTCGTATAATAATGCATCGTTATTATACCAAATATTCCATTACAATCGCGGGACCCAGACGAATCGAATTTTTTCATCGAGAGATACAATCGTTGCGCAATAATGTTTTATTAAATACAATTATTGCTCGGCTTAATTGAATTTGTCGTGAAATTTTTAACTTTTCGTATCGCCGCGTTGATAAACATCGATGCCACGATAACATTGGCGAGCGTTAAATCATTTGTTTAACTATTTTTTATCGTCGCATCTACACCGTCATAAATTGAATTTTACAAGAGGAATGCTTTTTGTCAACAACGTCCTTTCGAATGTGTCAGATGCTCGTTAATCATTGTACTTTTTTATGAGACGGTGGGATAAATGAAACCCCCCCCCTTTTTTTTGCTTCTTCCCGCGTTTGTTTCGAGTGAATTATTTTTAAGCCGCCGAAGATCAGGGACGATTTCGTTCAATTGCGGTCATTAAGTAATTGTTATTAAACTGCTATAAATCTTGAAATTATCGCGTTACTTTCACTAAACTGTACTTTTACTTTTCCGCGCGCAGAAATGGTACAAAATTTTTGACGCATTTAATGAAATAATTATGTTACGAGCCTTATAGCGGAAGTTTACCGAATGTTTTGTAGAGAAAACTATAATAAACTTGCTATTGCAGCAAGTAAAAAGTTATGCGTTACGTCAAATGTCTATTCCGTCTATTCTGGTTAAATTATTAGCTTGAGGTTATGAGGAAGTCAAAATTTCAATTGCCGGTATCGTCGTTCCCCTTTTTTTTTCTGTTTGAAATATTATTAGTACCCAGATAGAAATTTTTCTAGGTTTTTGCTAATAATAGTTAGATACTAATAAGTTTATACTAGTAATTCTATTCTAGCTTAAATGGCAAGATTGAACTGATATTTTATAAACTTGAAAATGAAAAGAAAATGAACTGTGTAATCAATATCAGTATAATTATAAACCACACAGCTGATAATATCATAGATGATAAAGAAAAAATGCTTCTATTCAAATATTTTAAGAATAATTAAGAACAGTATTTTTTTAATAATACCACTCCTTATGAATGTCAAACTATTTTTAAAATGTACACTTCACCGCTGTCCAATGTGCTCCGGTAAGTTAAAATAAATTAGAAGAAAAGAAATAAAAAAGAAAAAAAAAAAGAAAAGGAAGAGAAAATAGCCGAACAACTGGGCTCTATTGTCGCGCTCGTAACGAAATTGTTTGTCGAGTGGTGTGTCCTTTTGAGGCGCATAAAGCAAAAATGACTGCGGCATTAATGAAATGATTCTTTGGCATAATTCGCTTTGATGCGCGAACGTTTGTTCGGTAATGAAAGAAATATGGCGCGGTGCGTCGCAAATGAATCCCGGTGGATCGGGAACGCTCCTTTACGGGGCGAAAATTGTATTTGAGTGGAAATAAATATTCCCCGTAATCTCGTGGCAAAAGTTGGCGAATGCTTACGTACGACTGGGTGGCGTATCTTTCGACATCTGGCACGAGAGACCGCTAATCGGGGTAGGAGGGGAGGGGTTGGTTTAGCGAAGAAAAGTATCCGGCGCACATTTTACGCACACCCCTCGTCGCAGTTCTGCGGAGCCTCAATTACGCCCGCTTACGTGTGTGCCCGTTTGTGTGGTATGTGCATTAGCACAATGAGGATTCGCACATATATTAATTCATCCGCATCCGCGTCTCTTTCGCTTCCCTTTCGTCGAATTTATATCGAAACCTCGCGTACTTATTTATTCGTCGGCTTAATGAAAAATATCGGTGGGTTATGCGAGCGTCTTTTTCGCGTCACATTATTCGTGACTGTTTAATTAACTTCGTCATAAAATGCGACATTTTACGAGTTAATGATTATTTAGTTGATATTTCCATACGCTTCAACGCTCGATTTTAAAATAACATATGTCAGTTAACGTAATTAGAGTTCTGTATTTTCATGATACAGTGTAGGATTGTACACTGGAATGTATTATTTAGTAACTTTTTTTTAATTTAATTGATTTAACGTAATAAATAAATAGAAAGAAATGTTGAATGTAATGTATTTTTTATATCGTACAGTGAAAAATAATAGGAAAACTTGTAAAATCAACTCGATAAGGTTCATTTGTTGCAAACTATGGTGATTATTTCAAGCAAATTTTTCTCAGTGTTACTATCTTGTATCGAAGTGAAAAAGTATTTTACTTATCAAATCGTCAGCGAACATGGAAAAATCAATATATAATCGTATCAGGACTTGTTTTATTACGTTATTATTTTGAATAGAAAATGTGTACAAGTCTTAGAAACTCGTTTTGCCAGACTAAACTTAGAAGTATCAGCTTTTTGTCAATTTTGTTAATCTTAGATAGAAAAACAATAGAGATAAAATATAATGGACATTCATTTCTAGATCCATCATATGAACCCATAAAATTATAATAATTTCATATAATAGGTTATATTCATAATAGGAAAATGCCTTTAAATACTTAATGTTGCAACATTTAAATGATTTAAAATCGTACAAGACAATCGTGACTTCTAATTAAATTGCATAAAACTTAAATAATTGTTGAACTTGCTCCAATAATAGAACTTGAAATAATTCGAAACATTCTTAACATTAAAAGTAAATGAAAAAAGGCACGTTTGTTAGAAAAGAAACAGAAACAAAAGCGTTAATAACAATTCAATAAAATTTAAGTAACATTACAATTACCCAAATGCAAACAAGTGCGGATTCAATATTACAATTGCTCGCGAAATAAATCGTCTATGAAATGTTTATGACTTTTATCGCCAGAAATTTGAATAGTTGATGAAAAATGCAAAAAGTATGCGCTTTATCGTTACGCCGACAGGCAATTTATAACTCCGTTTTAAGAAAAAATAAAAACAAAAATAAAGAATAAAGAAATAAGGATGAAAATAAAGCAAAATGTATTATTTGTGGCACCTTCGGTATCTGCACAAGGGTAATAAATTTACTTTCCATTTCAACGCAGTAACAATATCGGCCGGGCAAATTGTTTTATTATTAATTATCGGCGAGAAATGTTGTAATTGTCGTACAGCGGCCGGTTATCAGATAATGATATAACATGCGAAAGACCTTTTGCCGGGATAACAAAATGAAACGCGAATGATTAGGAAGTGCGCGGCGGCAATATATATTTTGAGCGAACGTTTCGCTCTCGCAGGCTGCGTCGACGGTAATATGCGCGCTGTTTTGAATCGAAAGGAAAATGATTTCCCGGGCGTTTTATCGACAACACGCCAGCGCCGCTCCGTTTATTTATTTATAATTGCCGTTGCATTAATTGCCGTAATTGGTCTGGGAAAATGGATACGAGAATCGCGCCGATTCCTTCATTGTTATTCTTTCGGCAAATGTTATTGTTCGCGGCAAACTATTATTTTAGTAATTGAGGATAAATCATGTGGACGGAATGCGCGCGATGCGCTTATGTGCAAACATTCGTGTTTGAACATTCGCACAATGACAGATATATAGTCGTATCTAAATATTTACGAAATTAGTGCGGCTTACTTGGTCGATAAACAGGAATTCTGCCGGCGGAGTGCTCTTAAAATAATTCACGTTGTTTTGTTTGTAAATCATACTTTTGATCGGCCTTACGTCGAACAATTCTCCCTTCCTTTATCTCTGCCAACGCACGGTTCTTAATTAATTTCAACGAAGATCTTTGATACAATTTCACTTTATAATTTGGTTTAAAATAAAGGAACACTGAGAAAAAAGTGGCAGGCAAAATTACTGCTTTTAACTGTATTTCAGATGTCAGTTTTTCAATCAAAATTTTAGCATTAGTTTAACATATATTTTATATATTTGTACGTACCATATTATAAGGTTTAGTATATTTTCCGGTAAATATAATTTTTGAACTAGATCTCAAATATGACTCTTATGACAATTTCCTGCAAAATGGTGCGATCAAAATATGTTTTTATTAATCGGCTGTTTACTTGTTCCAATTTTGGTCTTTTTTCTTTCTCTTCGAGAGTGACATTAGAAATTAGACGTTGAATACCATTAGTCTTCATGAACATCACGTGTTTTACTCATGATCCTCGGGAATTCTAATTCTATTTCGAGAGTTAGAAGACAAGTACAAGATTTGATCTACAGCCTGAATGGCACTTGTTAATGTCGATTGCAATTTTACATAACGTTTCGATTTAATTATTTATAGCTTTATTTGTGACGCTGCTTATTAACCTCAATGAAATTATCGTTCTGCACTAATCAATAACAAGAGTTTACATGAGTTAATTAGAGAAGCTTTGAATGGTAATTGTGAATGAGTCTATTAATACATATATTATTTGCGATATCTTGAAATATTTAGATAGAAATCATACTCTGGAGTGATCATGCTGAATTATTTTTCCGTTAGTAGCGTGTTTCACATTTATGCATTAATTTATTGGAATGTAAAATTAGAGCAGTAATACTGCAGTTCCATTAATTTTTCTCTTTGGATGTTTTATTACAGAAACCTTTCATTTTCTGTATCTTGTAATTTCATAGTTTTCCTTGCAAATTCAGTTATAAGCATATGATTAAAGTATCTTTTCTTTCTCATTTTAAATGTTTCCTCAGTTTAAATGTTCCATTTATTTTTCATACTTCGATCAATCGCTTCGAATTTCTTCTTCAAACTGATTCTGTTTGACTTACCTTTTATGGAAAAATCTAATTCGCTTCCCAGTGACCAGGATTTTTTGCTTTTCATGAAAAGTTGGATAAAAACATTGAATACGTATTTTAATTTCTTTATTTTACTTTCCATTTAGTTTTATGTATTGTTCCATATGTTCTTTTTTGTATTATTATTGCCTAAACACTTATAATTTACTAAATATAAACTTTTATTAATTGATAATTCATAAAAGAACGAGATGCAATTGAAATTATACAGATAAAACAATAATTATAAATATATATCGTCAAAAGTTATTTTTTATGTTTTATCCGTTATCATAAAAGTGATATTACGCATGTAACTTATCAGTATATCTTCAGAAAAAGACAAATTATAATTTTTAATCAAACAAATTAAGAACTGAATTCAATAAAAGAAAGAAAAAGGAATGACAGAAAAAAATAAATAAATTCTGGGAATCATATCAACATTTATGCAATTAAAACCTGTGCGGAAAAAAACAGCTGAATGACAGCTGGATTTCGGCTTGCTATTTGGCTGGATGAAGACTGGATCTCAGTTAGATTTCGCCTTGATACAAAGTTGAAAAAAAGATTAATTTAGCGCGAATCCAGCGTTTTGAAACGGTTGGTAGTAATCGGCAGGATATCAGCTGGTAAAAAGAAGAAGAAGAAGAACAATTATCCAGCTATTATAAACAGATCCTTCTGATTCGAATCCACAATTTCAACAATAAGTTACCCCACTCACTCCCTCTAATATAAATAATCTCCAATATAATCCCATTTATATTTTATGCGACAGTTTTCTCGCGGACAATCTGTGGAAACTGTTATCAGTACCATCTACTAGAATACTGGAATAATGATTGACTGATCCAGCCGTTTTAAAAAGGATGGATTCGTACCAAACTCATCCTTTTTCCAGCTTTTTTTCCAGCCGAAATCCAGTCATCATCCAGTCGAAATGAAGATTGGGGTTATGCCGGCTAGCAGTTGGATAATGACGCGGATTTAACCTGATAAACACTTGATTTCGAATGGTGTCGAAACGGCACGCGGTTGACGAGGAGTAGCCGCGGCGCGCTAAAAATAACGGATTTCGGCACTCCTCTTCGCCGAGGAAATTGCTCCACCGAAATAACTCGGGAAAACACCTGGCATTGCGGCTCGTTCTGCATCGTGTACCTCGCGAGATCGCCCCTAGTATGTTTTCAACGATGTCACGCATCCTCTTCCAAGTGATTCATTGAACAAATGCTCGCGCTATTTGTCTTGCAAATAAGCCTTTGTTCCGATCGGCGTGTCCCAATGATACGAAAAGTAATTTACGAAAGACTCGTCATTCTACTTTCGCTATCGATTGTTGCGTCGAAATAAAAATGTAGACCGAGGAAAAAAATTAATAAAAAGTAACACCATTTACTAACTTAGGATAGTAATTTTTCAATTTTTCCAAGTATATGACTAGTAATGTCAATTAATTTTTATTAATCTTTTTTTTTATTTTCTTTTTCCCTTTTTTTTCCTTTTATTTTACTTATTTTTCCTTTTCATTCAATTTCATTTCAACGAAGTGTATGGTAATAATGTTGGGTAATAAATTTTTATTCCAGGTGAGTGACCAAAAGCTGTGTAAAATGATGTACCGCGTGGCTTAAGGTAAAGTACCATTAAGTGTTCTTCTTAAGGAGAAAGCAAATGTTAAATTTTCTAATACATCGGCACTTTTATTAAGATAATAAAACTATAATTACCGCGTTCACTTTCATTACTTTATGCAGAACGCGCGTAAAAGTTCCATTATAAATATATTGTTCTCGTGGAATAAAATTACTTTTAATCAACTGATGGGCTAATGTAAGGTATTTTTATCGCTTTTGTTTTATGCACACGGAGGAGAATTTTGTGCGAAATTACAATTACAGTAGTTGGCAATAAATCACCGGCGTAATGTACTGTAATTTTGTAGAGATGGCGGGGGGGGGGGAGAACGATTTAACTTAACACTGTCAAGCATGTAAAATTGCACTTATATCTTAATTGCACGAAATTAACATTAAATAATGTAATTAAATAAATTTACAGCAATGCTGTAAAATTGTGTATGATTTCTCGTGTTTCAATTCGCAGTATAATTTTATTTTTCGGTATTAAACTAGAAAAGATTTTGCGTAATTTGTGTAGGTTAGTAATGAACGGTGGGTTGTAATTGAAAAGTGCAACAATTTTTTTGTTTTCTCTTGTTTTTTTAAAGTTAAAGATAGTTAAAGGATGAAAGATTTCGTTGTGATTTATTAAACTGCCGGACACGCAAACAACACTTAAATTGGAACCCGCATAAATTGTTAAATCTAAATTTGGCACTCGATTATTATTTCTCCGCGAAGATTACCACGTGTCAATTCGATATATCATATCAAATGCGTTCGCGTTTTTATGAACAATTATTGTAAAATAACACGCAGCGCTAAAACATATTAAATTCGGAAAAAAAAGCGCGATCATGATTATGTGTTTGTTTTCAGTATTGCACGTGTGATACGACGCTGTCGCAATCCATTGAAATCCGAACCTTTATAGTTCAATGAAAGGTTATACTACTCAATTAGAAGCTGACCATGAAAACCGGTCGCTCCACTTCGCGAGATTACGTTTTGCAAATTATTCTGTTAAGCTTTCAAAAATTAATGTCACTTACATCCCGCTGGGAAAATGAAATTGATAAGGGTTAACTATTAGGGATTGCAAAGTTTCACCACTTAAAGTGGTAAAGTTATAGAAATAATAACGGTAACGGGACTGTTGTTTTTTTACATATAATAATCAATCGTTTTACGAGGATTAAATTATAAATTGTAATCGTTCTGAAATGATAAAGTAAATAACGTTTAATAATTTTTATTTTGAATTGACGTTAATTAATATTAATTGAGAGCTTTTGTTTTTTTTATAATTAATTTATATATCAAATATTAAGAAAGAAAAAATAATAATAAAAAGATAAAGAATTTCAAACAATAATTGTTTTGCTAACTCATAATAATAATAATTATTCAATTTTTTCAAGTATATTACAAGTTTACTGACAATGTCAGTAATTTTGATTTGATCTTTTCCTTCCATGTAGCGCAAGTATTAAATTTTCATTCTTTTACAATTATCAGAATAACAAAAAATCAAACATTTAAATTTAAAACAAAGTTTATCATTCTTATTTTTATTTTTCTTTTTTTTTCCTTTTTGCTTAGTCAAAGTTAATATGTTTCTGATAAGTTGCATTCCCTTATCAAATATAGTAAACACAACTAATGAAAATAAATAAACTCGCATTAAATTTCAAGGATCATAAATTGTTTTTGCAAAACCTTCGACGAGTTTGTTTAAAAATAAAGCATTGCTTTGTTCGCTTTTGCAAAATGACTTTCGAATACTTGAGATAACTTTTTTTCTTTTACTGCACAACTACGTGTTCGTTTAATTGTTTAAAAATAAACTCGAGTTCAAGCAAGTTTTGACTCGGTGGGTTGGGTCGGATGACTTCGAGTTGACATTGAAGAAAAAAAGCGCATGAGCCGCGGCACGTATTGTTATTGTGGAGTCGTCACCCATGAATCTTGCAAGGAAAGCCGTGTGAAGAAAGCTTAAAGTATATATTTGAGATCATTTGCACTGGCTAATTTCCAATTCACGAATGCCAGAGATTCTTCTGACGCTCTTGCATATTCGGCGTTTGCTCGCGCACGGGTCGACGCACGCTAGATCGCTGCATATTAATTTCTGATTAGTCAATTGTTCTATATGATTTATTGCTCTTACTTAACAAGAATTAATAATCACTTCTCATGGGATTCGCGCGATTGTCCGAGAGTTTATTGTAACTTAAAAAAAATTCCTAAGCGATCTGTCTATTTTTTCATTCAATTTGAGGAGTCGAAATTTTCTCATCTTTTCGCGAAAACTTTAACGATTTAACGTTTATAATGATAGTTGTTTATGTTCGAAAATAATGTTAAATATTTCACTTAACGTCATAAATTTTTTGAACAATTTTCTTAACATTTGCTTTCTTGAAATTTTGCACTTTGTTATAGAAAATGTGAAATTTTGAAATTGAACAATTTTGATTGTGGCCCTTTTGTGATATTTTATTTGTAGCCACGAGATGAAATTTATATTTATAAATGGAGGAATTTGCACACGAGCAATTCACGTTAGATTGTTTTTTATTTGAAAATGCTTTCAAGTCGATCTATAATATTATTAGATAAACCTTGTAATTTCAACAAGAACACAGTCTTATTACGAATTATGGATTTATTCCTATTGTGATTTAAGAAAGTGATATAACTAATAAAATGTACGCTTGTATTTCATACACGTGTGATACAATGTTAAAAATTAGCTGCTAAATTGATCTGAATTCGTTTAATTAGCGAATCCGATTGACAATGATTGGAGTAATTGAAATTGTCAGTTACTAAGATTGTGAGTGTACTTTTTTATGCGGGAAATTGAAGGCTTTAAACGAGAAGAGATTATAATTGCTCAGAATAGAAAAAAAAAGAAAAAAGAAAAAGAAAAACATCTGAACGTCTGCGCGGAAGGCAGATAAATGTAAATTTACTTTGTTGCCGGCTATTCGCGTCCTTATGGCAGGATTAACTACGAAATGGGTTAATGATGAATTATCTATGATTAATTAAAAACAAATATGGACGAATGCAGTATCTTGTTTTGTTCTCTGGACTTATTTCAAGTGGCCTTGTGTTTTATCAAGCGGAAGGCAGCTCGATGTCTCGTTCCAACGATAGTGTAATTATGAAAATACAAGGCATGCAATGATAACAAGTCCATGTCAGGTCGTGCGAATTGTCACGCTTGAATCCCCACAAACGTCAAAACAACGGCTTCAATTTCATCACAATACTCGCTTCGATTAGCGTGTTCCTCAAATCGCATTGTTTTCCATGTTTCATTTCATTTGAAATGTAATATTAGCTAAATTTAAAGCCAAAGAATTTGCATATAACCACTTGTTACGTCAAATATTTTGCTGTACTCTAAATTTAAATTCATTGTTCATTTGTACATTTTCAATAATAACATTTTTTGTTATATATAATCGTTTATATCATTTGTAATGTATTTATGTTAATATTAAATTGTAATGATAAAATATCAGGGAGAAAACATTTAAGTTTAATATAATTAAAAACAATTTATATTATTGTTTTTCAGCGAATCTTGACCTTTAAATTTTGTACATTACGAAAATTAAAATCGCATCATAAGTTAATGCAAGAAAAATCCGATTTTCTGCCCACCCATTTGTATATGAAAAGCCATTATTTTCTTTTTTATTATTTTTTTAATATTTATTAAAAACAGTTAATTAATTTTTGTAATTTGTATCAAAAAATAACATTTTATATTTTTTTTTATTTCATAAATTAAAGCTGTAATGAAACGGTTAAATAAAAAATGTTATTATTTTTGCAGGCGATGCTTTAAAAATCAGTGTTATTCTTACTAAGTTGTTTACCTATTGCCAATCGTTCGCGGGTAACCCAAAACCTATACGAAACGGCAAGATTGCGGAGAACGCGCGGTGTTTGCGAGAAATTCAAATTTGGCTCGGAAGGCAGGTGTACCACGTGATCGAGGTCGATTTTTGGGTACTCGACTTCGTGAACTATCATTCGAGCAGATTCAGGTCGAAGGTTTCTATTTCCGAAGTGTTTATTCTCGTTCTGGCAAACTCGATGAACCTCTCCCCTATCGCCAGATGTGCCGGTCTTTACTCGCAACACCTTCCCCCCCCCCCCCCC
>JABFPN010001029.1:0-34174 GCA_022817305.1 Leptoteleia sp. ZL-2020
GAGAAAAAAAAAAAAAAAAAAAAAGAAAAAAAAGGGAAACCGCAGAAAATCAACTTGATTTGAATGTCTGGGATGGCGCCCGCGCGCGTCTTGAAAGGCGAAATGATAATTGGCATTATTTTATATTGACATTTGATATAGCGACGGAGTGCGAAGCGAGAGAGGTTTTCACATAAGAGCGCGCTCGCGGCGCTTCAGCGTCGACGGTGACGACGGCGGCGGCGCGGCGGCTCGTGTGTAAGAATAGCGCGATTGCGGACCTCGCTCTTCTCACGAGAAAGAACTCGCTTACGCAATGAATTACTGAACGAGGGGCAGCCTCGACCTTTGAATCCTTCACTGGCAATAGTGCGCGGTCTCCTCGGCGAACCGAACGATCCGGGAGCAATTATAATGCGCGGCAATAAAGTTCCTCGCGTAAATTTTCAACGGATGACAGTATTTGTTTTCCTCTTCCTCTTTCTCCCCCCCCCCCCATACCCCGGTAATTATTATTATTACTCGAATTAAAAACACACATTTGACAAGAATTAATTGCGTGTACGCGTACGGGCCGAAAATTCGAATATAAATAATCGGCTTACTTTCGTTATCACAATTTATTCGCAGCGGAATATGGGTTAATGTGTTATGGTTAGTTTAACGCGATGCGCGATCATTCATTTTTAAATGATTTTCAATAAATATAAGCACTTCGATGCTCGCATTTCACGCGCCTAACCATTTTAATGTAAAACAATTTTCGGCATTAAACTTCCCTTGTTATTTCAAATAATTTGCACGAGTTGATGTAAAATTACAGATGAAATCTTGCTTTGCATTATATAATGAATTTTCATTTGAAACATGTTCAAATGTTTGATGGATATTTCAATGTAAATTAATGGATAATAAAATCTTACGAGAGTTAATTATTTTATGTAAGATTTTATTGAGGTAATTTGAAAGTGCACCTTGTTAAGAATTTAGGTCCTTTAATATCATTCACTTACTTAAAACGTTGTAAAGCCTTTTTTTTCGTCCAATTTAATCATCAAAATTCCATGGCGTCTAGGTCCATCGTGATCACTCACCGGTCACTGATCACTAATTAACTCATCATTCGCGCACTGGTTTCTGGCTTGTAAAAACTAAAAAAAAAACATATTCAAAAGACATTTAATGAGATAGTATAACACATCTGATATAAATTGAAGTTTAACGAATGACTATAAAATGACTTTGCGTCAAAAATTTTGTCGTTTTATCCAAATTCATTATCAGGGATTACACATTCATTCGATTAATATACTATTGAGTACATATATATCTATGTATAGTATATTAGTGAAATAGGGCAAAAAAGTGGCTTTAAGTTGGTAACCCTAGCCAAAATTTTTCCAGCTCGGTACGATATTTCATTAGAGTTACCAGTACTGGTGCGATATGTTACCAGAGTTACCAATACTGGTAAAATACTGTTACCAGAGTTACCAGTCCTGGTTCAGTACTGTTACCAGAGTTACCAATACTGGTAAAATACTGTTACCAGAGTTACCAGTCCTGGTACAGTACTGTGACTAAAGTTACCTACCGCTATTTAATGTCTCTAGCCTATTGCCTATGTCGTTTATAAACCAATTATTAAACAGTTTACTAAAATTTAATAAACTACATAGAATTACTATTTTTAGCAAACTCATTTAACAAATTTTAATCATTTACCGTTCCATATAACAATATCTTACCAGTGTAATGCCAAATTAGTAAACATTTAATTAAAAATTGATATTCTTTTCTCTCAACATATAATAACTAACTGATCTTAAATTATCTAACCATTTGCCCCATCGCAAAAGCTGCCTGTCCCCGACAGGCGATTAAAGCCTGGTACAATTTCCTGAAACTAATAATCAGCCGGTGCCAAAACTTTCGTACGTGCCGTAAAATCGGTTCAATTGTGCGATAAAGCGATCATCCGTCACGGGGACTCGTCGCGCAATGCTAATAAATATCCGCCGTTCCAATTAAAGCGCGTCTTTAATCTTCGTCGCTTCCTGTCTCGGTGTCGGGATTAGCATTCGGGCGTTGCAAGTCCGGGGGCCCCAGGTAATTCGTCAAGCCGCGCGGCGTTTTGGCGTCATTCGGCTAATCCGATTGTCAAACGGTCGAATTAATTTTCGACCGTGGTTGTGCTAATCAGTAAGCCTTGTGAGAGCCCCGCCGCGCGTAACCCACGTAGAAGCAGCTGCGCCGTCGTGGAAGAAGAAAAAAAGAGCACGGCCGCGCGTCGCACCGTCGAAGGACAACATAAGTTGTTACAGTGACTTGTTTTACGGAACTTAATAACACGAGCGCCGAAGGTTGAAGAGAAATGAGATGAGGCAAGTTAATATTTTAATCACGTACAGTGCTTGCAGATGCCGCGTGGAGTAGGAACGAGGAAAGGCGAAACGCGCGCGCGCCGTGAACTTGATTTTGGACACGAATATGCTTTCAAGGGAATATACCGGGAAAATGTTCGCTTTACTTTCGACGAAAAATGTCACGGAGGTGTGTGCACTTTTATCGATACCATTCGCTGACCCAATTGAAGTACGAATCATTAAACGAATTTGGCAAAGTCAACACCATCATCGACTGCTTATTATTTGAATGAAATAAAAGTATCCGCGATTAAAAAGTATTTTATTCTTATAACAAGCGGATATACTTTTGTCGATATACACTCACAAAAATGTTTACTTCAGAGCATTAGAATATTCTTATATTAAATAGGATTTACATTCATTACACTGAGAAAAAAGTAACATGGTTAATTTTCGTGATTACTAAAATTCTGGTTGAATTAACCATATTATGGTTATTTTAACTAAAAGTCAAGTAACTGGAACTAAAATCGTATAGTATTCACGATAATTAACTATACGTATAGTTAATATTACTATATTTTTTTCTCAGTGTATATGGACAAAGCGAAATTCAATTTATAATAAGAATAAATTATTCTCAGAAAACATATATTTATATTTATATAAAGGAATTATTTCCATTTATGTTAAATGGATTTGTTTTAGAGAAAAGAATAAAATAGTTTTAGTTTAAGAATATTCAACAGACGATAACTGAATATTCTTATTTTTAATAGATTTTCTGTTAGCTTTAATAAGAACATCTTCGTACAGGTTTCTTAACGCACGCATACTTTTTTACTGAGTGTACCAAGTGGAAAATCCACTTATTATTAGAACAATCTTTTTACAATAAGTGGACATCTTTTAAACTACACCTGTCCCCACTTTAAGATCCAGTTTAATAATTTATATCCCAATCTTTTTTCTCAGTATATCAATTCACTTTTCCTCTTCAAGTAAGTATAAAAAATGTCTTGGTACGCAGCGGGCCACAAATGTTCCTTCTCCGCTAACATTCGGTTAAACATAAAATGGCCGGTTTGAAATAATTGCCGTCAGACGTCGCTTCTTTTCAAACGGGGGGTAGTTTTAAGAGTTCATTGTACGCCCTGACATGGGACCCGCTCTTATTCAAAGGCTAATTGCGCAGCTTTCCAATAATTGGCCGCGTTTTGCATCCCATCGGATGTCGCGTGGACAATCGGCTGACACCCTCCATTGCACGTCATCGCGCCCGCTCAACAGACGCGCCATCAATTGGTATATTATTGTCAATCGTTCGAACCGATGATTACGCCATTTATTGTATTAAAGCATTGGACATTCGTGTCCACTGGTTATTGCCATCGGAGCGGCTGAATGCGAATAAAAGGCGGACGAGAAAAATGGCCAAACACGGAACCAAGGTAAAAACGCTATCTTTGCAACATTAATATTAGGTATTCATGTACCACGCGCGGCGCAACGTATATGCCATCTGGTTATGTGCATCTGAAACCACAATCTTCCTCAGGTTCCCCATTGAATCGTCGTGTGCCCGGTCGAGGCTTTTTTTTTTTTGAGTAAACACTCGCCGAAATGCCGGATATATCTTGTGCCACGCTAATATTTTAACCGCGTTAACAATATACATATCGCGCTGTGTAATTTGCGTCGACAGTGTATTTAGAATGGGCGCACGCTAAAAAAGAGGCACAAATTGCTAGGCCGCGCAACTCTTTTTCCTTTTTCCCTTTTTTTTGGCCACCGCAACGCAACGATACGCACGAAAAGTATGGTCGGAAACTTATCCCCAAAGTGCCAGGCTGCCGAACAATTGCGCTCCTTACCTTTTTCTGCTTCTTGTCTAAAAATTTTTTTTCCCCCAGCTTGTTCCTTGCCAAAAAAAAGCTCAGCCTTTTAAAAACAATTGTAGGGTGCCTTCCGTAGTAAAAATGAAATATATATGGTCCATATATGTTTTAAAAATTTCGTATAAGGAAATAAAAGATTCATATATGGACATATATGTGTTTCCTTTGGATATATATGATCATTTATGGTCGATATATGGCAAAACTTGATATAATATTCTAGCCATGTATGCATTTAATCATTTCCTTATATGGGAATCAATTACTGCCATATATCGACTATATATGGCCATATATAGATTAAGGAAAAACATACGACCATATATGAATGTTTTATTTCCTTATATGAAATTGCTCAAACATATATGGACCATATACATTTCATTTTTACTAGGGTCCTTTGCGGTTATCTTTCTTTTCTAGATTTCAGATTCACGACAAAAAAAGTATTCGCTTTGGTAGGTAAATGACTTTATCTAGCAATTTTTAAACTAATTTACTAAGAATTTATTCTATTTGCAGAAGGACCTAGATATGAAATCGACTAAAATGAATATTTAAACGTTACAAAAACTATATGGCTGATTCAACCATACAATTATCTTATGGGGACTGAACATAACCTCAATATGTCAAGGAAAACTACTTGGATTTCACTGTGTTGACGATTAGATAAATTTGTATAGCTGAGTCAGCCATACAGTGTATGTCAATTGAATCAACTAGCTAAGTTAGTTTTCATCAATTCGACTCACATAAATTTCTTTGGCTACGATAATTATAATTTCTACTTATCCCAATAATGGCCAAACAATATATCTAACTTAAATAGAAATTTAGTAGTGCACTTCATATTTTTTTCCTATGTTGGAACAAAAATTTGTACTATTCCTTCCAACTACACTGACGTAAAATTATTATTAATTGTTAACTATCAAAGCCCCTCCCACCCCTTCGTCTCCCACTCCCACTCTCTTCCTATTAGCAAGGATTAACTATTGTAATAACCATCAATTTGTTGCACTTTTTTTTTAATTATGTCTAACGTAACGTCCTGAGGGTGATAACAAATTCAACGATTTTGGATTGCATCGATAGACGGGTCCGATTTTAGGGCTTACAAAACAGCTGAGGAACGAGGTGTGACCGCGCATGTGGAGGACGTGCAATATTGCAATAGAGATCCGGCCGATCTGGGCTCCCGAGAAAATTCCTAACAAATACCGATGCCGACCCGATGCGCGCAACACCTGGTGCATCATTTTGAATATAGAGAATTATCGCCAATGATAAAAAATTTCGATAATCTATCGCGCAACCTCGATGGCATTATTTGATTTCAAAATTAAATTACTCAATTCGAGGTACCAAATTGATCGTCCCTGATATTAAATTGCGATAAACCGGAACACCATTAATATTAGTTTCATCCAGTTCTTTGCTTTCGCTTCATTGCGTTATTAATTATATATGCCATTGGAAATGGTACGGTAAAAGTTGTATAGGAAAGAAGATCTCAAACAAAAAAAAAAAAACATTGCTTAAAAGAAGCTCCACTGAAGGATGCATTTTGCAAAAAATTTAAAACCAGAATTACTATACTTAGAAGCAACAAGGATTGTATAGCTATTTCATGGATGATTATTATAATGTTGTATTTTTATTTTTGAATATATAGAAGGAGAAGAAAGATTAATAAAAATAACTGACATCGCTAGTAAACTGGTCTTATATTGGAAAAAGTTGAAAAATTACTATCCTAAGTTAGCAAAAAGTGTCAGCTTTCTAAGAATAATTATGGACAAATTGGTAAGTTTTGCTAACTAGGGTACAACAAATTTAGCTAAAAGTCTATTTAAATATGATTTAGATAGAACAGATGAAATATAGTTCATAACCAACCACCTTCGTAATCCTCAACTTTCCTCCCAAGTAATACAATATAACCATTTAACCAAGGGTACACGTATTACACAATGAAAATCCCTAGCAATATCCGCAAGGCAAAGGATTAAAACGACCCACCCTCCTTACCGCCATCTATTCCCACAATTCAACTTGGTTAGAATGAAAATATTTGATATCCGTGGGCATCTAAATGAAACAAATATGTCAAACCGGCATTAACGGCTTATAAATTAGGTCAAATGATTAAACTTTCTTTTTGTATAACATGTTGCCGGGCAAACTGGTATCTTAATAAGAAAAAAATCAACATCTGGTCAGTAGAAATTAAAATTTATATCCGCCGCGACTTGAATTTCTGGTACGTGTCACGGCGGAGTCGCGCAATTTATTAACACAAAACGCCGACACTTCCACGTGCACAAACGGGCCCGCTGATTTGGCCGGTGGTGTTAAATAGGATGACTCAGTTCGCCGAAGACAAATCGGTCGGTCGATTTTACATGCTGTATTAAAGTGATGTTATTAAACGGCCCAATGTTGCATAAAATTCCGCAACGGGGAAAAAAGATGGCAGCATTTCGCAGCCTTTTCCAGTCGAAAATCATGGCAATTATGAAATTCCTTTGCAATTAAGATACATATAAGGACATATTTTTTTTTTTTACGGCGCGGAGTTTATACCGCTCTTCAGTGCTTTTTAATTAAATTTTTTTAATTAGATTCACTTATTTGGCGGGGAGGAAAGTGTTTTCGCTTTGGAAGGAAAGCAAATGTACTCTGTATGATATGCCAAAACCGTACAGAGATTGGATCTTGGATCACATCAAAATTAAATTCTTATATCCTATATCTTTGATGTCAAATGTATTTGTCAATACGTGTAATTGTCTTACAATTTTTACTGTAGTGGATACTAATAAATTTTATAAATCTTGATGGGATTGAATGTACAGAACGTTTTCAAAATAAATTCTTGACTCTTTAGTAATACCTGTTAACTTTTGAATGTATAAAGTGATACTTAAAACAAAATAAAAATAAAAATATACATTACTTTTTCCTATTTTGGTAATTTAACCTTTCGCGTGTTATCAAATAATGTTTCTGTTTTTTAATGTCATTAAATCCTGTATTCTATCGACTGTCATTTTATTAAAATACCACATCAAAAATGTGGTGCAAACCAAGTTAAGATTTACTGTGTTGGAATCATAAATACACTCACAAAAAAGTGTATATTTAAGAGTAATAGAATATTCTTATATTAAATAGAATTCCCATTCATTATATGGACAAAGCGAAATTCTATTTATAATAAGAATAAATTCTTCTTAGAAAACATATTTATATAAAGAATTATTTCCATTTATATGAAATGGATTTGTTTTAGAGAAAAGAATAAAATAGTTTTTGTTTAAGAATATTCAACAGATGACAACTGAATATTCTTATTTTCAATAGATTTTCTGTTAGCTTTAATAAGAACATTTTCTTTGCACAGGTTTCTTAAGAATATTTTTTTTCTGACTAATTTACCACACACTGAGAGAAATGGATAGTTAAAATAATGATCTAGATAGTTTTTCTGAATATCTGTGATAGTAAACATTAATATCTGTGGATAGTAGAGCACACTACTATCTGGATAAATTTTCGAACTATCTGGATAGTAAATTAAACTGTCAATAAAATAATAACCTGCTAATACAAAGTATAATGAATTAAAAACCGAACTTAAGTACATAAACCTTTAAACACATCAATTAGTTTTATAAGGTTAAATGCTGTCAAACACCACTTCCACAACAATGATTTAACAAATCACAATTAAGAAATATAATTGGAAATAGGCTAGGTACGAGTGGCGTGCGCATCGACACTCTTTAAATGTAGGTATTTCATACATTCAGTTATGTTATTTTTAGATCAAATGTTTTTATTTTATGATTTTAAAACTCAAATTTTCACCGTGGATTAAAGGCAATTAACATTGTACATGGATGAGTTCATGAAATTAGCATTTAACGATATTTGACATATTTTAACGATCTGTTTTATTTCTAAGTTTATTTATACTATTTATTTATTTTTTTATTTATTTATTTACTAGCTACTACAGTTATTTCAACTATGTAATCAAGTATAATCTACTATAAACTATAGTTACAGATACAATAAAGACTTTAGTAAATATTACTAATGGCTATAGTATTCACGAAAAGTAACTATAGTACACTAGTCATGAACACTAGAATTTTCTCTCAGTGTAGATGGTGCTTTTAACTATCTATTTCTCTAAGTACAATAATTCTTCAATTCTTACAACTATATCACCAGTTTAACCAACAATGTCAGCAACTTTTATCAATCCCTCCTCTCCGCATAGTATACTATCGTTCCAACTTCGTTCCGCGTGTGCCAATTTTCGAAAACGCCTAAGCGGACCTGTCACAGGCCGTTGGCCAAACGCGAAGCTCGGCCAGCGCGCTAGGAGGGCCCCCCCGTTTTTCTGCCGTTGACAATTAGTTTCGTTTATCCGCGGCCATTAAAGGCTCTTTGAAAACCCGTCCTCTGCACTTCACACTCTATAATGAAATCAATGCACTTTCATCGCGTCATCAACCGGTAAAGCCAAAGATGGTCGGAAACGACACGGGCACGCATCCATTGCGACCTTAAATCGGCGGCGAAGCGTTTTACTCGGTTTGCGAACGTTAATCGTTCCGTGATCGAATGGCAATCGCTCGTCAAAGGCGTTCGGGCAAAAACGCAAAAGATGCCCCGGCAACCGAGAACCGTAAATGGCGTACAGCTGTATCGCAACGATGGCATCCGAGGGAGGGAGGGAGACAGAGAGAGTGAGTCAGAGAGAGAGAGAGAGAGAGAGAGAGAAGGGGGGGAAAGAGGAGCAAAAATGATGATTGTCTGGATCGGATATTTCGGGCCGAAGGCCCCGCTTTTGGGCATGTCTCCTCGCGGGCTCCGAATAATATGACAAAATGTTGTAATTGTCGCGGCGCGGCAAAAACTCGCCGCACGCAGCTGCCGGGAAAAAAAAACGCAACACGAATAAAACACTTAATCCTTTAGCGGATGCACGCGCGGCTTTGAAAAACTCGAAAGTTCGCGGCATTCGAGCCGACGCGGGGGCCCCCTCCCTCCTTTTTTTTTTTTTTGGGGCCTACACGGAAACTTTACGCCCCGTACGGTTTTGCCGCCTAATGGATACGTTCACATATTTTAACGAGGTCCCAGATTTCGTCGACGAGGGCCGCGCGAGCGCGGCAAAAGCGCGCGGCCGTGTCCCCGTATTGGCCCCGAGAAAATGCGCCGGGAATATTTATCGGCGCTCCCTTAAGAGTGAAAAATGTGATTGCACAAATTTCGCCGGGCAAATTTAAAGCTCGCAAAAAGTCGCTGATGATGACGGATTCGGTCTAATTTATTAAACGTTTAAATTGTTTACGGGTGAAAACCATTTCGAGATGGTTTTGGTATTAAGAACTTGCTTAAGAGGGGAAAAAAATTTCAATTTTTGAGAAAAAGTTTACTGGTTTGGCATTATGATTGTAGAATTTCCGAGTAAAAATATACATATGTCTAATTTATCATTTTCACCGCATAAATGTGTCATATATGTGACATATATATGTTGTATCCTTGTAGAAATCAGCATACATGTCACATGTGTGTGGCAGATCTGATTTGCACCATATAAATGTAACATATGTGTAGCATAAATTTGGCACATACGTCGCATATACAAACTTTTATATGGATATCATTATACTCTAAACTAAATCATTAAAATTTATTAAAATAATTTAGTAAGAATTTTAATTCTAGTAGTTCTTAGTTTTGTACAATTTACCATTATTTATTAACATTATTTTATAACTAGTTTTAAAATGATGCAGATCAACGACACTAAATAGCGACACCTAATGGGACAAGACATAATTTTATGTCTCCAAAAAGTTCATCAAAACTTAGAATTCAGTTAACTAAATTTTAAAATCTCTTATCTTTTAATTTATAATATTCTTTTTCCCCAGTCTATCAGTTAATTTTAGGTTCCCATGTATTGCGCGTGAGCATACTTACGCAGGTTATTTTTTTCGTCCATTAATGTATAATTTTACACGCACGATTAAACATAGCTCATGAGAAAACTAATGAAGGCAAAGAAGCCGAGCTGTACAGACACCTGCGTAACCCCACGTACAATATGTGACCAACCCGTATGCTCCCAAGATATTTCGCATAAATATTCAACTATGGACCGGACGATGGTACAGATATATGTGTATATATATATATATACGCCATTTCCGGTTGAATGCATATCCTTCACCTAACAATTCCATTATAAAGAATAGCAGAAGCTAATAAATATTAGGTCTGCTGCACAGTTTATACGAATTAGACAAAGTGTTATAAGTCGGAGAGACGTACGCCTTCATTAGGACGGATGTTTTATGGCTGACTAAGTATGTTGCTTATAAATTTCGTTTTAGGTCATTTGCATAAACACGAATCCTTAATATTGGGAACAAACCGCTCATACTTTTAATGAGGATGCTTAAAAATATGAATTTAGGTTTCCAATGTTTTATATTTCATAATGAGAAAAGTATGAAATTGCAGAGACCGTTATTTGATGAAAAAGTGATGGGGTAGAGAGACCAATAGGTGATCATTAATTGATCAAGAAATTGATCTGAAATCACTTTTCAGATTTACAGTATAAAATTTTTTAAAAATATCATACCTTGAATAACCCTGAATGTTCCAAATCACGAAATGAATATTATGTGATAACAAAACTTACCAGATAGTATTGAGTCAGGTCAGATCTTGTTTGAACTCTACGATTCAGTTGAAGACGCTCAAATTTTGGATAGAGAATTTGGCCTGCAATTGTGGTAAATTTACACTCCTGTAAGAAATCATATCAAAAAATTAGAATATTATAAACAACCTATACTGAGAAAAGTCATCTGGTTAATTTTTGTGGTCACTAGAATACTGCACTGAGAAAAATAATATAGTAATCCTGGACTCTACGTTGTTCCTGTATAAAATAACGTTCGACAATGTGACAAGAAGTACCACAGTTCTGATAATTGGTACTTGAAAAAGTGACACCATTTACCAGACTGTCTGGTAATGTTCTTAACATTGGAGCATAGCGTCTCAGAATGCCAGAAAGCATACACTGAGAAAAAAATATAGTAATATCAACTATACGCATAGTTAATTTTATACTATACAATTTTAGTTCCAGTTACCTGATTTTTAGTTAAAGTAACCATAATATGGTTAATTCAATCAGAATTTTAGTAATCACGAAAATTAACCATGTTACTTTTTTCTCAGTGTAGTGGTTGAATGAATTAACCATATGGTTATTTTGACTATAAATTAAGTTACTAGTACTAGATTTGTATATTATTCACAAAAATTAACTATACATATGGTAAATATTACTACTTTCTATTTTCCTCAGTATATCCTATTGAAACTAATAACAAAAAAAACTATCACCGCCATATTTTCCCCTAGCTGGTTTAAACCGTCCGAAAGACACGCCATATTTAGTTGCCACGAAAATAATTACATTTTTTTACGACAGTAGATTTTCTGGATCGCTCTTGGATTACTCTGATAATAAGACCACAATTTACATTTAATGCTTCGTATCGCAATATGGATCACGAGCACAAGAACCGGAGTATTTATCGAAAAATGAACGATAGCGTCGACGCATCCGTTATACAATGAATATAAAGTAACGAAGAAACGAAGTCCACCAGACTCGACTACATATTACCATCTGTTCCACCTAAGACTTTGGTCACAGATTGCCATATGCTTCCAAGCGAGAAAATAACCCCAGCAAATCAACCCGGAGCGATGAAATTTTTAGATTTTCTAATCTCGAACATTATTTATTACCATTATTGTTTATACTTTTACAATATTCCTCGCAATTCATAATTGAAATGAAATTCAATATCAAATGTATTTTAATTTCGGAGCATCATTCGCCAGGACTATTCGTCACGTCCCATTCCTTTTGTAGGATTACCAATGATCTTTGATGAAAGAATAAATCGCAATCTCCGATTGTTACAGGGAATAATCTCCTTCGTTTTAAATTCAGCCGGGTTTAATTGCAATCCCGGTAAAATTTGTATCTCGGCTCGGTATTGCCATCGATCGAGAGGGCGCTTAGCGACATCATAAGTGTGACCGTTTGCCATCACATTTCGACCGATTAACGGAGCGAAAGAAGGGGGTGGGCGGCGGTGGTACACATTTTTAGGGAGACTCCCGAGTTTTTACCTGGCCACGTGGCGACGCGTGCTACGCCACGAAACAGTTGGTTCGAGTAGGGCGATGCCCCGCGTCTGCTGGGTAATAAAGCGTGACTCCAAAAAAGCAAATCGGAAAAAGGATTCTGTTACATTAACAACAGATATAAATATCAAGTTCGAATGAGGTTACTTCTTTTTTTTTTTTTCTTTTTCATCTATTCGTCGCACGCGTAAACAGTCGAAGGGTGGGAAAAAAGTTAAAAAAAGAACGATATTTTTTATGGTAATGCAAAATATGATTGGAATAATTTACATTAACAAATGAGAGTAGAAAATCTTTTGATTGCAATTGTAGAGTGGTTTTATCAAGCTTCAATTGTAAACCGAATTAGCAGTGCTAAACCCTGCTTTAATAGGTACTTAAAAATATTGATTTAAAATGTAAACCTAAACCAATCGAAAGCTTATCATTTTCCCAGACAAGACGATAAACAAATCATTATCGATATATGAAGAGAAAAGATTATTAAAAATTACTGAAATAGTTAGTAAACTGGTTATACACTGAGAAAAGAGAAATACTATAAATTACTATATTTTATACCAATTTAAGGATATGTAGAAGAAAGAAATGTTTTTGCTTTAAATAATGGTAAAATTTCTTTAGGAGAATACTTTACTTTTCAGAGATATCCCTAAATTAAAATGAAAGGTTTTAAATTTTACTATTACTTTTTTCTCAGTGTATATTTGCAAAATTTGAGAAATTACTATCTTAAGTTAGCAAAACCTACCAATTTGTTCACAATTATTCTTAGAAAGCCAACACTTTTTACTATCTTAGGATAGTAATTTTTCAACTAATTCCAATATAAGACTATATTGTCTTATATTGTCCATATTTATCCAATTATTTTTCTTTTTTTTTAAAAAAAAAAATTAGCCAATAAAATGTCCATATATAATCCAATAATACTAGCAATGTCAGTAATTTTTACTAATCTTTATTCTCCCTATATATATTCATTTTCTAAACAGTAAAATATATATGATAACCCTGCTAAAAACTCTCCTAAAATTTGCCCTTAAAAATCTAAACAATTCCCCTGTAAAAGAGCTCTCGATAAGAAACAAATTTCAGTGAAACACCTCAATAACAAAACTCGAATTGCAAAACTCAGCCCGAAAACAATGAATCAAACTTAACAAAAGCGCGACTGAATAACAGCGACATAACTTTCGATTTACAAAGCAACATGTTGGCATTCAACCATGTAACAAATGTATTTACTGGAAAATTCTTCTCGGCTTATCTCGACGAACAAATGTTGCCGAAGCCTTCCTCTTCCAAGTTACGCCGTTTGTGAATCCAACGGACATCCGTTGCCCCCGTGAAAACACTTTAGCTCTGCCAACATACAAACCATTCGCACGGCAATATATATCGAAACTTCCGTGCAGGTTTTCACACTAACTGCGGTCTCCATGACGTAACCAAAATCTACCAGTCTTTTGATTATTCGCTTCCTACGGAAATTATTGTGTCGTGGTACGGCGAGACCCCGGTCAATGGGAATAAAAGGTACGATAAATTCTAGGGTAGCGGGCAAAGTTGTGTGCGCCCGAGATGACGATAAATGAAAGCAACATCGTTCCAAACATGGCCTTGCTCACCACTTTTCCGTTGAGATCGGGGTATTGGCGTGTTGCGCCCAACGTTCCGTGTGGCGTACGCGTCATGTGGCGATGACCCCCAATAGACCAATTTCCCAGACTTTCGACATTTGAGGAGGAGTCCTAAAAAGAGATGGATGGGAAAATTTAATAAATGAAATCTGGTTCGTTTGATGAAGTTCGTTGCCACTGCTTTAATCGGTTTAACTTTGCTCGATTCCTAGGTTTGTTTCTTATGGCAAAAATTGTCTTTTTGCAAAATTCATACGAAATATATTCTTAAGAAATGTATTTCGTAATCGAGTAAAAACTTCTTGCCAGCCGTTTTATTGTGTTATTGTGTGTCTTGAAGGGAATCGTACGCACGGAGAAATTTCAATTTTCAAGCTTTTGTAAGGTGAGTATATAAATTAGTAGTATGAAAAATTTTTCTCTTCTTTGAAATGGTGAACAATGTTATAGTGTGCTGTTGCATTTTGAAATATAATATTTTATATAACATGATATAATACGATATTTTATCGTAATTCTGGGATATGCTACCATTTATAGTATTGCATAAAGTATTATATAGTATCTAAAAAAAGTATTAGAAAAGAATGTGGTAACCTTAACTCTACGCCATCATTTAGACGCAGAAAAAAGTTGGAATGAAAATTATACCATATAACAACATTGAGGACACTTATTTCCTAAGTTTCCAGAATTAAAAACAAATTCAACAAATTAGCCAAAAAATTAACTAACTTGCGATAGTAACGTTTTTGTTAATTCGATAAATTTTAGGAATTCTTGTTAATTCGTTCAAATATATATCTAGTAGGAAATGTTTTACAGGCCCTTGTACTGGTATAGTACTGTTACCAGTACTGGTGCAATATGTTACCGGAGTTACCAATACTGGTAGAATACTGTTACTAGAGTTACCAATACTGGTACAGTACTGTTACTAGAGTTATTAGTCCTGATACCAAACTGTTACCAGAGTTACCAGTCCTGATACCAAGCTGTTACCAGAGTTACCAGTCCTGATACCAAACTATTACCAGAGTTACCAGTCCTGGTAAATTTGTTTACCAGTACAGTGACGGAATGGTGCCAGTAATGGAGTGATAACACTGGGCCAGCACCCTATAACTAAACGTACCAGTCGTATAGCTATACCCTACCAGTAATCATCCAACGTTGCTATTACACCGAACAATTTTTTTAAATCACCAGTACTGCTTCAAGTCTGGATCAACTATGACGTTGATATTTTGCCTGGCATGTCTTACATCTGGTTATCTTCTGCTTTTCTTAATAACCAAGCTCAAACCAGTACCGACCCTATCTGTTTACCAAAGTCTGGCTAACAGTACTGGGCCAGAATGAGCCCCATAAGTCGACTCTGGTAATTTCCCATGGGGTATCCATCTTATTAACACGATCATAATTTCAATTACCATCTCCCGTCAATTGTCCCTACCATGCCTATTCACGCGGAATATTAATGAAATAAATTGCGCGCACAAAAGTAAGAGACGCAATTAACATTTAACAGCGGATACGGCGAGTGGCGAGTGTTTGTCCACATTTTCTATCATAGAAATTGACAAGCCAATAACGAGCCCGTGACACACAAAGTCCCGGTGGTTGTTAAGAAAACGAAAGTCTGTCGTGACAGAGCGTGCTGCGGACGAAATATTATGGGACTCGCTTTTTACTCAGCCAGGTTTACGATAACTGTATAATTAAGCACGTGCTCATGGAGCCTCGCATCGATACCGGTAAAAGTATGCAACACGCAACGGCTGTCTCGGCAAAGATGGGCCGATTATGAGTGAAATGAGGAAATTACCGGTAATGATCGCCGCAATTCATCAGGCTTATGCATCGACATTTGTTTGCCCATCCAGGGTGTACGGATCGCACTTAACATTGCCATACCAGCCGTGCGATTTTCATGCGGCCTGGCTCCGATTAATCTCATTGTTTGCATCTTGCCTGAACTCCACGGAAAAGATAGGCAGCTCCGAAATGATACTGCATGTTGCGCTGAAAAAGAAAAATTATTTTTTTTATTGAAAATACTCTATTCACGTCCTGTTTAGAAGAGGTAAACTGGCTGATTATAGACGAGGACGGAAACTCGCCAATTTCCGCCCTAGTGTGGAAAACAACTGGTTTCTGCCCGCGTTTAAAATCAGCTGATGTCCCTTTCCTAAATACAAAGGAAACAAAACACCCCCCTTACACTTGTTAGAAAAAGTAGTACTTGGAAGAAGGATGGAACGATTAGAGACTCGTGTGGATTTATTTTCCCGTCCTTGGTGCATAATATACGATTGAAACAGTATTCCAAAGAAGGAAAGCTAACGAAGCTCCAGCTGGTTTAATTTGGCAACTGAAATAATAATCACTATTTAGCATATTTTTAGGCACCTCAATTTTTATGTGACACAAGTGGAGAACTATAAAGATGATGCATTTTATCAAAAACAAAAGAAGGGGTAGAAAATATGGGTAAAAGTAGAGAAATGTTTAAATAGAAAAAGACAAGCAGTCGAATGATGATGTTAGATGTGAAACAGAAAGTAAGATGCAAGGAAAAATAGACAAAAGTTACTGCAGCAGCTAGGTAAGAAACAGGCGATACACAGCAGTGTGGCAGAAAGAGATATAAAAGGGGCAATGGGAGGGGGGAGACACCAGTCATAGCAAGTGGAATGGGAGGGATTGAAATAATGAAGTTTGGGTGACATCAGAAATTGGACCCAAAAAACGAAAGTGAAAGCAAATTGTGATGAGTAATTGCATTACACTAGTGTAAGATGCAGAAACTATACCCCAACACCTCCAAAAAACCTTATAAAAAAGAAATTTTAGATGGAAAATTAAAAGGTAGAAAAGATAAAGAAAGAGGGATGAGGGAATTAAAAATTGGGGCAAAAATATGATAACATAAAGGCAGAGTGGAAGGATAAAAATAATAAAAAAAAAGGAAAATAATAAAAAATATGAAGAAAATTGAAGAAAAGATATTTGAATGGGAATAAAAAGTGAATACAAATACTACAATGCTAAATAATACAGCGAGGTGCTAAGAAAACTGCAAGGTGCCGATGATGATTTTAACTAAATTGTCCAATTTCCTGCTCACAAAGTACGATTATCATTTAAGCAATCTTTGCTTTCTCCTCCAATTTCCGTGCAGGTATATTTATTAATACATCAGCGCGGTGAGATCACTGATAACGTAATCGAAATTTTCGTCAATTGAAAAATCGTCCTGATAATCGTTCCGTACAAAGTCGATGTTAAATTAGTCGAGGTAAAGGGGGGGCTTGAAAAATGAGAATAAAACAAAAAAAAATGAAAACGGCAAATTTGCTCGGATGAAAATCCTCGCTTTCGTTTCTCGCGCCAAGATGATTGTTACCCTTGCCCGTGATGTAATTACAGGCAGATGGAATCCCGCCACGCGATATGACAGTCACGATCATTTGTTCGGGTTCCGAAGTTTCGGGTGTTATAATTATACACGCAGTATTGGTTCAATGAAACTACAAAATGTGTTCCAAAAAAACAACAATTTTCCGAAGCAGTCACGCTGTTCGGAACATTGTTTCACTTTGCTTTACTAATTTCTGTATAAAATGTACAAATTTTTAGTATTTAATAGAGTATATAAAATAAATTCTATACCATAATATACTCTGCTGTAGTATAAAACACTTTAAAGTTTTATCAATGTTTTCATTAATTATTTTTAATATTCAAATAAATTAATTTATTTCATTCTTTACAGTTAGATATATTGATAATTATTAATTAAGTTTAAAGTCAAATAAATTATCAGAGGGTCAATGTTATATGTATTATTACTAAAGCATTCTATTTGTATACAAAGTAGTTGACGACTCGAGACATCTGTTGTGATTTTGTGGAAGCTTTTACTCCTCGAAACACTTATCATATTTTTTACCATTAATGTTTTTTAACGACTTGGAAATATATAAAATATATTCTAAGAATGAAAATGTAATGTAAAAAGTAAAGTACAATATAATATATATAATATAAAAAGTAAAGTAAAATAAAATATTGCAAGGATTTAAAAAACAAATTGGTCGATAATTGTATCTCTTATCTTAAAAGTATCATTTAACGAGTAAAAACTTTCACAAATTCACTATAGATGACTCGAGGCGTCAGCTACTTTTAATAATAATAGAATACATTAAACAAATATATTAAATATTACATATTCCAATTCTCTTATCATTCTTCCGAATTTAAAACGAAAAGCAATCTATCAATAATTTGCTTATAAAGTTATTAAAGTTAATTAAATGCAATTGATATTCAATTTAATATTATTAATTTCAAAACATAAAATCACAGTAAATGTAACAATAAAACACTTTCAACTTATTAAAATATTAATTAATTACTTAATATGTTGGAGAATCGATCCAGTTGTATGGAAAAAGTATCGCAGCAGTATCTTCCAGACGTTATTTTCGATAAAAGTTATACATCGCACGAAATCCACGAAAGTGGTAAACGGAATGAAAATCGCGATAAAAGAAAACATTTGTTTGCACATTTTTTGCCTTTTAAAACACTGACTTTATATTTCAACGATAACGAACACATTTAATATTTGAAACTGCAATTTGTATGTAAACAACGCGAATCGCCGAGTCGTATTAATTAGAAAACACGTTATAACGCGTACCGCGTTTGCACATTTTGCCTTTTATAACGATGACTTTTAATTTTAACGACAACAAACGCGTTTAATATTTGAAACTGTAGCTTCTATGTAAACAACGCGAATCGCCGATTCATAATAAATAGAAAACACGTTATACCGTGTATCGCGTTTGCACACTTTGCCTTTTATAACGATGACCTTTAATTTTAACAACAACAAACACGTTTAATGTTAATACTGCAGCTTGTATGTAAACAACGCGAATCGCCGATTCATATTAATTAAAAAACACGTTATACCGCGTACCGCGTTTGCACATTTTCCATTTTATAACAATGACCTTTTATTAATAACAACAACAAACACGTTTAATATTTAAAACTGTAGCTTTTATGTAAACAACGCGAATCGCCGATTCATAGCAAATAGAAAACACGTTATACCGCGTTTGCACACTTTGCCTTTTATAACAATGACCTTTATAATTTCAACAACAACAAACGCGTTTAATATTTGAAACTGTAATTTGTATCTAAACAACGCGAATCACTGATTCGTAATAATTAGAAAACGTTTTAAGGCGTACCGCGATTGCATATTTTGCCTTTTATAACAACGACCTTTAATTTTAACAACAAACACGTTTAATGTTAATACTGCAGCTTGTACGTAAAAAACGCGAATCGCCAATTCATATTAATTAAAAAACACGTTAAACCGCGTACCGCGTTTGCACACTTTATAACAATAACCTTTTATTAATAACGACAACAAACACGTTTAATGTTTAAAACTGTATCTTCTCTGTAAACAACGCGAGTCTGATGTTTCGAATTCGCACTACGAGTGCGCCACCATCGTCCTTTTCTAGGTCAGCGGTGCCAACATAAATAAAAATAATTCAGATTGAAATATTTATTATATAATTTATAACAAAAATCTGTAACTTATAAGTAAAATAACTTTATTATTCATTAATTATACATTTATCTAATTAATTTATACTGCTTTTTTTATTTTTAACGAATGGACGATATTAATTTGTTTAAAATAAGCAATTTATAAATGAAAATTTAATTTAAGATTTTGCATTCAAACGATTTAAAAAATATAACAAACATACTCTAATTAAATATTAATTTAAAAAAACTTAATTTAAATAATTTAAAATATTAATTAAAACGGGCAATTACAACAGGAATGGAATTACTGACTTGAGATGATAAAACAAACAGGATAACAAGATAGATTATTAAAAAGGTTGTAAAATAAATACAACTCTTGTCAAACAATGTCTTATATTATTTATCATACACAACTCAATTATTGACATTTCTTCTATCAGTGTAATGATTTAACATGTGTAAACTTATGATACTCAGCTATTTATAATTTACATTAAATATTTTCGTCACATAAGTACAAAATGATCGACCGATCAATTACACTACCTTATTACACCCCGCACGATGATTCATTAAAAAATACGAAATCCATTCAAAATTGTTATTCAATTCAAATTGGTCATGAAAACACAAATCACGAAGGCATCAGTCGTGCATTAGTTGCAGTTTATGAACTAAAATGCATGAAACATGCTTTTTCGCAATTGTTAAATGAATAATAAATTAATTTCGTACAAAAACACGATTGCAATGTATATAAAAAAATAATTTGTTATACGCACGAAGACTAGTTGACGATTCTAAATTAATTGTACCAATTCTAAACTATCTCGTATAAATTAGTCGCTACACAGCAGTCGTCATTCTTTCATCTTTTCGAAATTCTTTTATGGACAATGTAGAAGCATAAATTTTTCCAAGATAGAATGAAAAATTGTGATTAAAAGTGTGACAGTAATTTGAATCAATAATCATCAATGATGTTTTTATTGATCCTAATTTTTAGGCAAGATTCACCAGTAACACGCACGATTTGCTTCAACTATTTCGCTGTGAATGTATTTCATGTACCATTGAAATATTCAATAAGTGTACCGTGAATACTTAGTCTACCTAAATGCACGTTAAACGTAGAAAAGGATAATGCGCTTCCTTTTCACAAGGATTTAATCTCTTGTTTTCTTGTAGGATTCTTAATTACTGATATCGTTGTGCTTACATCGCTGCGTTGCGATTTATCACAGAATTTATCATCAATAAATAACATTACTAACGAACATTTAAGTAGTAATATAATCCTTTGCTGTAAACTGTTCAACTATGGAAGATTCTGAGCAAGAACTGATAGTTGATATTTTTACATTAGCATTATGTATAATTCAAGTTATTCAGTCGATTATATGAATGATTGATTAGCGTAAAAAAAATAATAACACGTAGAAATACTACGGCATAAAATGTATTTATATACTGCTAAAAAATTTAGAATTAAATATTCTCCTCATTTAAGAGAATATTATGTTTATACAAAATTTCCTATTTTGAGTAAGGCATTTTTACAAAACTCATATTTTTATAAACTTTCTTCTATGAAGCTTTGAAATTACTTTTCCTTAATTTATATAAAACTACATTATTTATTCTAAAAAACCACCAGTCAAAACAAGCAGCATTCGCTTGCTTCAAGTGAATATTCTTTTTGTGGTAAATTATACTTACGCAATTTTTAGTGTTTTCTTATGCCACTTTTTTCTACGTGTATGATAAAAAGTAAAATTATATGTAAGAGAACAATACACAAAAGATTTTGTTTTAAGTAATAATATATAAAACTCAACTGTGATTAAAAATGTAAAATATTAACGGTTTTATAAAATGATGTCATGAATGGTAATGTACATCTAAATGTAAACAGCATTTACAATAATAAAAGATCTCTGCAATTATAGTAATCTGATTAATTATGCTGTTCACCGTTTCAAATTTATGCGCAATAGAATTAACGAAAGATGATGTTTTTTTCTCGCATGTATTAAAAATATAAAATTGTATTAATTTTATTCTATAATAAATAAATTGAATTATTTAATCTACTTTTAATTGAATTTTCATTACTTTTCAAGTTTATAATTTTGAAATTTCATTAAAATGAAAAGTCGTGAAATTTCAGTTTTCTATATTTCATACAAATTAATGTACATTCATAATACTTGCAATTACATAAAAAGAATAATAATTAATCATGAGATTATGATAATTTCAAATAATTCATAGCATTATCAATAAGATTTATAAGTTAAATTTGATTAAAAATAACAACAGACTAAGAATGTATGAAAATTATCACTTGCATAATTCTTTTTATATCAATTACAAGACTCCCTGTGCAAAACTGGATTCAGATCACACGTACACAACTTACAAAAAAGTTACTACTTAATCGCAATCTCTCTTTGGCAAATACTTTTTAGAATTGTATAAACACTATTTAAAATTAATAAGTCTGGCAATTCGGTGGTCTTGATGTACATAACGATTCGAGCCTTGACTTTCACCACTACAACTTCACATTTACAGTTAATCTTAATACAACGACGAAAAAATAAAAGATAAAAAGAATGAACGTATAATAATAAAAAGAATTTGCTTATTATAATATAAACATTTACAACAACGCGGCATTCAACATGACATTAAAATATCAATATTCGATCCAACGCTTCATTTTATAAAACGAACCTGAGAGTGTACGGCTGTAACCATCAGTTTCCTCAACTTTGACTATTATGATATCCTTTTGATAATCGTCCATTCAACGATGTTTCTGAAATGTACAAATGATCAATGAAAAGCTAAAATGCTACTCATTCGAATTCATATTATCTTAACAATTAAAACCTTTTTCTACTTTAATTTTTTTATAAATGATTTGAAAAAATAAATTTTCAATGAATATTAGTTAGAGAAATAATTGTTTGAAATCAATACTCTCATCTATTTAATTTCGATTCTTTAACAATGTTCGCGTTTTAGTTTACTTTTGTACGTTCTGCAGCTTTTAAATTTATAATAAACGCAGTCATTCAAAAGTATAAGTCATCGTACGTAAGAAGCAGTCTTTACAATAATATTCTACAATTCGCAATTACATCTTGGCTAAAAACTAAAATCAAGGAGAAAGGATTACCATTTGCCGACGATTCCAATCAAATTTTCATTGAAATCAACTGCAATTCCACCAACAGATGGCAACACTTTTCTCTTAAATATTTAATCATGTAATCGTGGGTAGTTGCTTTGGTGTACAAAAATGCGCTTGGTTTTACTAGGATGACGTACCTCGATTTGATAAGATTTCACTCACAATAGCAATCATACATTGACGCTCGCACGGGCTCCGATTCAGTGTTCTAAACTATTCAGTGGCACGCTATGAATATGCAACTGTATTGCTTCGCGTATGAATGTGCGTTTCAAAGACGCACATTCATAAGTATTATAAAGAATTTCTTTTATGTCGCGAACGTGTTTCTGCTTATGCAAATCAATGTTTCATGTTTTTGTTTATTGATTTAAACATCATTTTGAAAAGCGTGGATAAAATCGGTTCTGGTTACAAGTATATTCGATGAAAATATTAAAATAAGAAACAAAAGAAACCATTTTTTTCCTTTCTTTGGCAGTGTTTTTTCCATAATATATCAAAACAAATATAATTCATTACTTCAAATAATTTACCAAGCTCATCTTTCCTATTTTACGTAAATTAATTTTTATTTAAAATTAAATTCTAAAAAACTATTATACATTTCTCAATGTAAATAGAATATGTAAATAAAAACCAATAATGATTAAAAATAACACAAGTTGATGATTTAAAATAAATAACAGAAAAGTTTTAAGTGAGATAGAGCTTGACAAACAACTCATAATGATTAAAAATAACTATTGAAAACTGAATTAAGTTATTCTTTCAACTTGAAACAAAGAAGATTTATCAATTGATCGTGATTACACCTAAACTACGCGTCATTTGAACGCACACTGAGAAAATTTTACAGTTAATAACTACTGAAATTGCATAATTGCAACATTATTTGTTACCACAAACGCAAATACAGTTGTAATAACTGCAAATTATAGTATCGAGAACTATTTCGACTGCAAATCTATTTTATAATGATTTAATTGTAAAATACAAATTGCTACGTATGCTGAACTAAATTTATAACAACAATGTCAATATTGTTGGAGATATAACTAACTAAAACAATCTCCAAAACAATAAAATAATAAAAATCGAAGTAAAATTAACAACAAAAAACAATAAAAATTATTAAAAGTATTTGTTTAAACTTTCATTAAAACAATTTAATTACCCTTCTATTTTATAGCCTAATTTGTTTACAATTTTGTTTCTTCTCTTTTTTCCATTTTATGATTCTCTCAACTCATTACTTATTACAGGAAGTGAAGTGCACTATAATTGTTTCTAAAACGAACTTTATATAGTTACGATAACCGAAAATTTTTCTCAGTGCAAGTACACATTCATTACATCCTCATTATAAATACAGATATAATTCCTGCAATACAATAATTGTCTAGTCAGTTATTCATATTAGCAATACCAATTTTCTCTACTGCGACATTACGAAGTCACACGTCTTCAATTACGCTTAACTCACGAACCCGTTACGAAAATCGCTTACTGGAAGTATAGGTAGAAATAGTCCAGACGTTGCCGCAAAATCAAATACTTTCGTCTAGACCATTACTCAAGCATCTAATGTCAAGTTTACCTTCGTGTTGTCTAGCGCCGACTACTTCAATCAGAAAAATTTCCTCACCATTTTTTTAAGTCCCGCACCCTTCTTCTCCTTTCTCATGGGGGTGGGCGTGACACATCCGCTTCTCGATTCGTCACTCTCATCCGCGTGACCGTTTGTATTGCCGTTCAAATCTTCCACCTGCTTCAAACCAGTTGCCACAACGGACTTGTCCTCAGCCTTATCCACCTTGAACGACATCCTCTTACTCCTGGATTTAAGCGCCGTCCTCATAAATGATGGTGAGGAGAAACGGGAATTCTTTAAAATGCCGCTATTCTTAGCGTTACCTTTTGGGAATTCCGCATCGTTAGACGGAGCGTCGCCATACTTGGTCGACGAGTCCGATTCGTTGGACTCCTGTGACCTGCGTCTTAAATTCATATTGGTTAAAACTTGAACCCGGGGCACATCCTCTAACCTCGAAATTGTCGTACTTGGCGCAGATTCCGGCCTTTGGCGTACATTATGTTGGTCTTTAACACCTTCTGGTGTATCGTTAGATGACGCTCTCCTAGATGGCAGCATGCTGCCCCCGGGTATCGAGCTCACGTTCTTATACTTGACAATTTCTGTTTTTGCATCCTCGTTCTTTTTTCTTTTCTTCTTCTTGTCTTTTTCTTTTCGATCTTTATTTTCATTCGCAGTTCGATCTTCAATCATCAAGTCTTGGTATGTACCGGAAATGTTCGATGCCACTTCGCTTGGCCTACGCTTTTTTTGCTTCTTTGTAGCAACACGCTTGCCCGGAATAAATGAAACTTGCTTATTCTGGGGGACCTGATTGTTGACTGCAGATCCCGACGAAGAGTCGTCGTCGTAGTTAAGATTGTCCAGGTCGTCATTTTTACGACAGTAGTAAAGAATGATAACTATAAGGAAGACATCGAAGAAGATGAAGATAGCGTGCTGACTAAACGTAGAGAACATGTAACGCCAACTAGCGCGATCCGCTAGCAGGTTCTTGATAGATTTTGAGAGGATTGCAATCTCAACACGCAGAGATTCTATTTCCTCGAGTCGTCTAGCATCGCGCTCTTCCGTCTTTCGAGATTCTTCACTCATTGCTATCACCGCGCGTTCCAATGACCGTTGCATTTCTTCAACCTGTTTCTTGTAACGCCGACTTAATTCCTCTAAATACTGACTGCTCAGGGACATGTTCCGTTCCAAAGCCTGAAAACATTGGTTAAATTTAGAAATAATCCAGATAAATTAATAGATATATTTAAAGATTAAGTTATGAAGAAAAAAAACCCTTTTATGGGTTTGTTATATAATGTTTATCTATAGTACCAAGCATACATTCATAACCATTTGACTTTCTCCGTTAGAAAATTTATTTTGAAACAAAATTCAGTTCAATTTAAATTATTATAGTAATTAAACTATTTTATAAGGAAACATTGAAAAATGTACGAAGCATAATAATTGTACTTCGTTGGCATATAAAATTTTTGCGTAGTTTTAAATTTGATATAATTTAATAAATTGTAATTGTATAAGCTCAGTTTAACAAGCTTTCCTGTTCTACGCGATTATACTGTCTGAACGAGGCACTTTGAAATTGTTACAGCGGATCTACTTACGTAAATGTTTGAGCGCGATGTCATAATACGAGCCAAACAAGTTCAATGTCGTGCCAAACAGCGAAAGCATTTCTTGCCAGTTATTTATTATACTCTATATTTTAATTTACATATACACTACATTAATTGGTGCCTGTTTCGCTTTTGCATTTAGCTTTATTATTTATTTCAATTCTACTGTTTTGTAATTCAATATTTACATTTAATTAAATAAAACGCTGTTCTTTAAACTTGACAATAATTAATGCATTTCTCAATCCTATTAATTATATTAAACTTCCTATCGATGAAAATACGAATGAATTTTTATTCTAGATATCTAGAAATATTTGTTTTTCAATTAAAGTATAGCCAATACAAGCTTGAATCTAAATTTAAAATGTATTTAGCTTTATATTTTACTAATAAAATTCTATAAGGTAATAAATTGCATACTTAAAACGTAATTAAATTCATACATTTTTTATTCAACGACTTTAAGGTACAAGTGATATTAAACGGTAATGTTTTCTTTGATTAATAATTCTATATGAAATAGTAATTAATTATATAAATAAATCTCCAAGATTACTCGATTGTATATAATATTATAAATACATTTCTCTAAAGTAAAGTTATTAACGAGATTAAAGTAATTTTATATATATTATTTCGAATAAGTTTAAGAGAAAGTTCACTTATATTTTCTTCTTAAATGATTATTTCATCTTTTGCTGTAATTAAATTTAAATATATTCATTATTAAATTTTATATACGAAACACTTAATTCATACAACGGAGAACTTTGTAAAATAAGTATGGATTGTAATAAATAATAAAAACCGTTTACATAATAATTGTCACGTGTAATGCTTGAAATATTATTAGTGAGAAATTATTTCGTAATAAATATTATCAGGTATTATACAATGCTCAACAGTAGCTTCTCAGCTTTTTTATACATTATAAAAATATTATTTATTTCTTTCATAGTATTAGGTTAATGAGATAAATATAGAGATTAGATAATAAAAAAAGTAGATCGTTAAAGATTTGTGATTGTCAGTATTTGGTTAACATTCCTATGATATTTACTTAAGTTTATTTCTGGTTCAAATATGAATGCTGTTGCATGTAATGAATAAAATGCAACAAATTTCCATTTCTATTTGTTTCCTATATTAATATTTATGTGATTGATTTTAACAAACACAGAATTGTTGACATAAGAATAATGGCAAATTCGATTGAATATCAAATTGATTTAAATGAGAACATTTTAAGAGATCCTATTCGAAAAGATAATATTTAACTTATAAGCAATAAAAAAAAATCCCCAAACAGTATTGTATGTTTCTCAAATAAACTAGAAAATATAAAATCCATCCTTAAAACAAAAAATACTTTTACACGATATAAATTATCTTATAATAAATCAACTTATTAAAGTTTCAATTCTATTAATTAAACAAGTATCTGAATTTATCGCATTTTAGACTCCATTGATAATTTATAACATGAAATAGAAAGTCGCCATATATTATAACCATTACGAACAGAGTAAAATTCATTCCCGCGCACCTAATATTGAAAAATATCGTTCGAAAGTTAATATCATTGATTAATTAGTTCTACAAAAGATAGTATTTAATATAAAATTGTCAAATCACTAGTGTATTTTCGTGTAAGATAATGTAATTTTTATCTATAAGTTCAATAAACTTGAATACATTTATCAATTCTCTAATCCGATAAATTAATATGGCGCATTATAAACTTATGAAAATAACTGACCTTGATCCTGTTAGAGAGTCGCAAGAAAACTGATTCTTTTTGCTGCGGTGTATTGGTGTTGGTTGCTGGATGAGATGCCAAAGACTCTTTATGAGCTTGACCGTTGCCCATTCCTATGCTATCGCCTTCTAATTCTTTCAAATCGGAAAGAATACTGTCGAAAGTGTTTTGATCCTGCGAAGGTATTTTCATATCCTGTTCTGCGATAAACAATTTATTCTGATCCGTTTCTCCTTTCACTTCTATATATTTTCCTTTGGTAGTCTCGGGAAGAACCTCTTGACTGTCAGCTGGAACTTCTACATTTTCCACCGTTATTGTCGATGTCGTCATAGTTTCAACTGGCGTAGCCATAGGAGATGATTCTTCATGAATTCTAAACGAAGAAGAAGGCCCGGAAAATGTTCCAATCACAGGCGAAGTAGAAATAATTTCCTGCTGGTTGTTGACATCTTCGCCAACTTCTCTGAGTTTCTCCTCTATCACTGGAAGTTCAGTAACATCTTTATTTACCTCTTCCTTATGCATAGTTTTCGTTGGCTTAATCTGCATCGCAATGTTTTCAACAGATACCGTGTCAGGCATCATAGGTGCATGATTTTTAGATTCCGTATTCGTATGTTCGGGATTTACATCTAAATTCGTTACCCTAGGAACTGGATGAACTTCTGAATGTCTGCTAGTCGAGGTACCCTGAGTCATCAAAGACGGTGCCTCTGTTTCCTCATTACCCATAGGGGATACAAAAGCTTCCTCTTTCTGAACATCCGATGAATTTATTGCGTTTACTTCGTGACTTGGATTTAGGGTAACTTTACGATCTCTGATTGCCATTACGTTACACAAACTTACGACATCGTAGTCTGCAAAAAATGTCGATAAAAAATTGAGTCTATTTACGCATGAATTGTTCGACTGAAGACACAAGTTGGTATTCCTCAGAATCTTCTCTATCGCTGGAACATCCGCCAAATTTTCTAAAGACTTGCTCGAACATGTCAATAATCTGACGACATTAAAAAATGTATGATTAGTGCAGTTCTTGCATACGACCGAATATTTTAGGGATCCGCAAGTTTGACCGAAGTCACTGGTACTGTTAGTTTCGTGGTTCTCCCTCTTCAGAGTGTCGTTATTCTCGGAATTACCGGATTTTACCAATACTTGTGTGGCCTTTTTAACAATATTAATTACAGCATCCGTGGCACTACCGAATAAATTTCGGGAACTGCCCCCTTCCGGATCGAAAAGTTCTTCGTCATTATTGCCGTCTTCGTCCTCGTCTTCATGGTTCACTTGACTCGATTCCTGCACGTGGTTTTCCGTCTCCGTTTCCAGGACCTCGAACTCACTTGTGCCGTACGCGCGAAACAACGAAATCGGACAGAAGTGTTCCGACCCGTAGACGGATTGCAGTTCAACTTTGATGAATTTCCCAAATAAGTGTGGGTGCAGATTGAAACCCTGAATGCCTTTCTCATCCCTGGCTGTGAATTGGCCGACTGAACTCCAATCCCTCGTTGGGAATCGATCGCTTACGTAAACCGAGAAGTTTTTGGGCGACGAGCTGAACAGCTCGAAATTCGCAAGTTCAATTTTCTTCGACTGGATGGCCTCGCAAAGCTCGACCACGAACCAAATTCGAGATGTACAGGTGTTCAACATGTATTCGTCCTTGTTTGCTACTAGAACGCTGCGAGCACTGCGCGCCTCTGGATTAGCTGCCACAACTTTAGCGCCGCAGTCCGGAGATGCGTAGTTTTTCAAGCGAATCCTCATGCTGCCCACACCTCGACCGGGTCCTCCGGGATTTTGTACTGAGACGTTCGGATGATCTGAAAAGCCAAATCAAAGTTGTTAAAAGTTTTAGCTTTGTACTATAACTTCGAAGTATACGGATGATTGCTATAAAATAATTAGATATTAAAGTATTTCTTAGTTTTAGTAATAAAAGTTGAAACTGTAATTTGTTCTATTTATTGAGTATACGCAATTTTCTCTCGTCTTTTTGCACAGCAGATTTGTTTATATTATTATATTATTATGTTTAAGCTGTTTGTTCTTTTTTTATATAATAATAACAATAAGAATAAGTATTCTCAATATTACTGATCATAAATTGATCCTTAAAACAAACTTTGTTAATCTAATAATCTTTATTTGAATCACTAGTAGCAATGTCAGTACGTATTTAAACTATAAAGTAAAATGTAAATAAGTAAGATAAATGAAACAGATAATATTAAACTATGTTTCTACATTGGCTAATACACAAGGAAACAATAATAAATTAGTTAACTATCTTACAAATTTATAAGAACATTTTATAATATTTCGAAAATGTTATATGAAAAATTATTAATTATGTAAATTAAACACAATCCAAAAGATAAATAAAAATCTGAATTTGAAGAATCTGAAGAATTGGTTGTAGGCAATCTAAATATGCCTTAACAATATATTTGTATATATTATAAATTTTCATA
Organism: Leptoteleia sp. ZL-2020; assembly: GCA_022817305.1. Taxonomy (NCBI): domain Eukaryota; kingdom Metazoa; phylum Arthropoda; class Insecta; order Hymenoptera; family Scelionidae; genus Leptoteleia; species Leptoteleia sp. ZL-2020. Next base: position 30,434 of record JABFPN010001029.1, read on the forward strand.
TATATATATACACAAACTAATAAATTAACTTCAAAATTCTATTACTTTCTTTATGCTTTATTGTTCACGTTTTTATCTCGAGATACGTAAGTGTTCATAAAATAAATAGTCTATTCTTTTCTGAAACTACTGTATAAAGGAAATATTACTGCCAGTTCATTGAATATAAAATTCAAAGAATAAAATGACATTTTTGGTGGGGCTGCTCTTACACAATTCATCATATCAATAAAGAGAAGTAATCATCGTAAAGTTCGGCGTGAAATTGTTTCCTGAAAAAAATATATTTAAACAGTACTGAAACATTCTTAAATTCTTGTAATAGAAAAAATATACTTATTTGAATAAAGTATGCAAATAAAATTATAATGTAATAAAATAAATTAGGCGAATTAAGTGAACTGAATTTGTTCACGAAAATTAATCTAATTAAAAATTGTAGTATTTTTGCAATAATACCAGAAATTTTTTATTTAACGTAAAAAATTTTATAGGAGCAAACAAAAAATAAGTTTAAAAGCTCTTCAAAAAATGAATGGTCAATTTAGCTATCCAACTCGAATGATGTAATCCTCAAACAAAACAAGCAATTTATTAAATTTGTTTCGTTTGAATATACTATTCCATTGATTATGCTTTCCTCCGATTTGTCCCACTTTGCCATCAACTTATACCAATTAATTTTCTCACGGAATTCGCTCGATTGACCGTAAATCAGGTAAGTGGAGTCTCACTTTTCTTCTTCTCGGCTTCCTCCAGTCGTTTTTGCGTCCACTCGCTGAACGACGGTATGTCCTCGTGGGGCTCCGTGGGGCCCGCGGTGACGAGGCTGTCGAAGATGACCCCGCTGCTTTCGTCGGCGATGAGCTGCGCCCTGGCGGCGCTGTCGTTCAGTTCGGGCGCGGTGGTCATCGCCTCGTCGACCTTGGGCGCCTCCCTAGGCGCCACCTCGTCGTCTTTGGAGTACGCCTCCTCGTCGGGACGCAACTTCGGCGCTTCGGCTACCTCCTCCTCCTCTTCCAGCTTCTTCCGGTTGGCCGGGTCGCTCGCGTCCGCACTTCCGTAAGAGTTGTTCTCCATGGTCAGTGCATCGGTGTGGCCTTCGACGGGCTGATAAGTCGGCTGCTCGGTCTGGGTGACCCCGGCCTCCGCGTCTTCCGATTTCAAGGTCGGGAAAGAAGCGGTCGTCGGTGACGAAGGCGACAAGGTCGAGCCATTTCTTGCAGCCGGCTGAACGTCTGGCTGCGAGTCGCTTATCTTTGGTTCCGCGAGGCTCTGAAGCTCCGCGGCGGCGCTGTCAACTAACGTCAACACCACTGCCTGACCCGTTTCTGATATTCTGTAAAAGGAATGCAGTTCTTGTGATTAGCCCGTTGCGGTAATAGAAAGTCAACGCCGGTTTCTCGTCACAGATGTTGCAGTCGTGAATTCGCCTCGTTGGAAATTAGAAACCTGTCCAATTTCCAATGAGACAATAAGAATTTACTGTCGAGATAAGAAAAATGTACCTTTTGAAACGCGTGTAACTTTTATGTTATAACGTTTCGAAAGGGAGATGAATAAATGTGTTGAATTTTGTTTTACATAGAGTGCAAGATGAATTTAAGCAATGTTAAAATAAAATTCAATTTTTGTAATTTTTCAGGAAATTCTTTATAGAAGATATTCATCATTATGATTGAATAATATGATCACATATATGATCACATAATGTCCACGAACCAGTTATACATAGAATTAAGATAATGAGATGTAAAAGAAAGAGATAGTGGACTGAAAATGGTAGTAAAAATGTCAGATACGAGTTTTATACAAAAATCGCCTATCACTCTTACTGGGTGAAATGTGGTGAATAGAAATCCAGTTGAGTTTCCTAATTGTTCATTCCAGTTCAGGTACCAGTCAGTTTTACGATTGCAATCTACCCAATAAAAAATGTTCTATCGGCCCATTAAAGGCACGGTACCAATGTCATAATTACCAATACTGGCCCAATGCAGAGCCAGTAAAAGTATGTCCTAATGTAATGTACTGTTTAACCAATGACCAATGGTACAGTACATAGCCCAGCAGTGAACAATTTTTTTAAGACCACAGTACTGGCACAAGTCTCGATCAATTTTGACACTGAAAATATTATGCCTGACATATCTTATTAAGATTTTGTTGATAACCAAATTCGAACCAATACTGACCCAAAGTTAGGCTGACAGTACTGTCCCAGAATCGGGCCAATAGATCCACTTTAACAATCTCCTATACAGTAATCAACCATAACTTTAATTTTAGATGTTGAAACCCAGCTAGCACTAGCTAAAGCTAAATCCCTAGCCAATTTACAAGGATCCAACTGGGATATCCACCAATTTTCTTTGTTATACTTCCAGAAATGTCGTAGAAAATTACTCGGTAGCAGCTTACCAGTGCATTTAACTCGCAGAAATGTTTACCTGTAATAAAGATACGTGGGTATAAGCCATAGGGCACCGAGCACCAGGACGTAAAGGATGGCCGCGTGAAGGAGATGTCTTGGTGGGCAGATATGAACTGCCGAGTGCTCTATACACGGCATAGAACATCCTCGCTCGTTTTTGCTCGAGGCTTTGTTCATATTTGTGGCCCCGGTGTGCGATGGTCACGATTTCCCGGCCAAGTGCTCCTGATAACAGTTTTTCTTTGCGCCTCCCTTAACGTCAATTTTCATCCTGCTTCTCGCAATCTTCACTTCTTGTTGCAACAGATAAAGTAAACGTATGAACGCGCCGGCATACTAATGCACCTTTATATATAATTTTTGTCATTGTGTGTCAGGGTCGAAAAAGCAGTTAACCCTCTCTAAATCATCCAAGAATTGCTCCAGAAATGTAATAACTTAAGGTGAAATCGCAGTGCTATAGTCACGGAGTTAGGGTGTTTTACATTTTTACACATCATAAAAGTGAATATTTCTCCACTAAATCAATATCTCCCATCGTGAACAAATTGCTTATCATCGAGAAATTTTAATAATTAAATTATTTTGTGAAAATAATTAAAAATGCACTAATCTAGTAAGAAACGACTGATGTTTCACCTTAATAAAGTCCTGGGGACATTGTCATTGTATTACTTCAATATTCTTATTCGTGTATTTTTTTTTCTTATTTATTAATGTTTAAGAAGAAACTGAGCGTGTTACTTGATTAGAGTAAACTTTAGAGAATCGACCCAAGTACTTTGCTTTTTATCAGGTACGATTACAGAGGACACGAGTTCCCTTCCAAATAAAGAATGCAACCAATGTTTGTATACATTTGAATAAACAAACAACAGAATAGGAAACCAACGTTTGCCCAAATTCCCCCCGCTCCCACCCCGAAACTTATCCATCTCCCCTTCGCGGCAAACGGAAAACATAAACAAGCCAACGAAATTTGATTTAGAAGTCACACAAATTTTACGAGAGCGAGCGGACGCGTGGCTCGATTTTGCAGTGTTTTAAAAGGCGGACCCCGCTTTTTCTTCTACCCTTTTTTACCCTTCCATAAACCGTCGTAATGGAATCAAGGCAATTTCCCGGCGAACCTTTAAATGATTGACGAGACGATCAAATGCGCGCTCTTAAACCAAAGTACACTGAGAAAAAAGTTATATTAAAAATTACTATACCATATGAGTTCTGACAGATATCGTCTATGGTGTCAGCATAATTACTATACCAATTATAAAGAAATTTTCCATTCGATATGGTAAATTTTTTTA